>CAUYRT010018798.1:0-43435 GCA_963574885.1 Lepilemur ruficaudatus
CTCATCTTTGCAGGCAAGCAGCTGGAAGATGGTCGCACTCTTTCTGACTACAACATCCAGAAAGAGTCGACCCTGCACCTGGTCCTGCGCCTGAGAGGTGGTATGCAGATTTTCGTCAAGACCCTGACCGGCAAGACCATCACCCTGGAGGTGGAGCCCAGTGATACCATTGAGAATGTGAAGGCCAAGATCCAGGATAAGGAAGGGATCCCCCCTGACCAGCAGAGGCTCATTTTTGCAGGCAAGCAGCTGGAAGATGGTCGCACTCTTTCTGACTACAACATCCAGAAAGAGTCGACCCTGCACCTGGTCCTCAGCTTGAGGGGTGGCTGATTTGCTAAAGGCAAATCTTCCAAACCTATTGTTGCTTATGGTTGACCTTTCTGTCCATTCTGGACTCACACGTAATTACCAATTGCTACTGCCAGGAAATTCTAACATATATAACTTTACTTCAGCACACATGGAAACATAAATACATGCAATCCAGTTTTCTTCACTTCAAAACATGCAAAGGGTACAGATGCAATGGAGTCTTAAGACATTCCTCCTGTGCACCCTACATTCTAAAGGCCAGTCTTCCAGTAATGTTTTGAATCATTTTTTGTGTTTTTTCCGTGTTGAGAACATTTTTTCACACTTTACTTTCAACACTTTTTGATGTATTAAAGTGAGACCATTTTATTACATCTCACCTCCCTTGCAAAAATTTCCAAAAACCATAATAAAACCCACATGTAGTTCCTGAATGTTATGTAACTTTCCAGTAAATAAGCAGAGTAAAATATGCAAGGGCCTGAGTGTGTGCTCTTCTGTGAAAGAGCTTTCAAACAATCATAAGTGTGGTTAACACACATAAAAAGAAGAGCAGCTGTTTGCTTTCCATTGACTTTCCAAAGAGTTGCATTGGTGATTTCGTGAGAAAATCCAAGTTCTGTTTCGTAATTTCAGTGATCTTCCAAAGGATGCTGTCCACTCACTGACTCAGAGCAAAGTTAATTCTTAGGCTCATTTGCTGCAGAAGCCAGATACATCTGGGGTTAAATTATGCCTTTGCCATATTCATATTCTGTGACATTCATTTAAAATTGCATAAACTCAGTTGCCTCAACTGCTCGATGAGGATAACAATGACTTTGCTATAGGATTTTTACTACACATAGTAGTATAAACAACCAATCTAGTGTTTGGAATATGTTATCATTGTTCTTTATGCATTAGTAGTATTTTATCTGTTTACAACTAAATTCCAAACACATTGTGTTTATTGCTTAAATCTTCACTCCTTTTGAATATAATAAATGTATCCTAGAATGACAGATCCTGTCCTTCTGAGAGTCTGTATTGGAGCTGTTGGTACTTTAGGAAACTAACTGACAGCAATATTCTCTTCTGCTTCCTAGTTCTGAAAAATTGAGTAAATAATTCAAGAGATAGACAGATGGAGACCAAGCCACAAGGCATGTTAGCAGAGTTGAACCAGACCAGCGGCCGAAAGATTTCCCTAATAATTTCTCTACCCACTGGTACAGAGTCACCGTGTCACTCACAGACACAAGTGCCTCAGAAGATTTCCATGCAGAGGTGCAGACCATGTGTGCAGGTTGTTCAGAAAACACAGAGGACAGGGAAGAGAAAGGAGGCATTCATTCCCTAATTCACCCACAAGTTAAATGGCTCCTCTTTGGGGAGACATGAACAAGGGGATGGAAAGGAGGGCTGAAGGAATTTCTGACACTTTAGGACACCCATCTAGTAAACTGGGTGAGAGTGGAACCAGAATGGCCTTCTCTTCAGAGATGAAATGGCAAATAAGTTTAGCTAGGGAAAGGAAAACTTGCCTGCTATGTATTCGACTATTATTTGTCCCTCCACAGAAGTAACCACCACTGCAATCATGAAGGAGAGGTATCTCCCATACAAATTATTCACTTTTATCATATATGCACATAGCCATAAACTATATAAAATTTTATATATGTACATTAGTTTTGAAAGATTTGTGTAATGGTAATGCATTTTTTCATGTAACAGTTTACTTGTAAGATTTATCTTGTAAGATTTTACTTGTAAGATTGATACAAATCAATGTAGTTCATGAATATTAATGTTGCATTGGGTTTTATTGTGTGAATATACTATATACCTATTAATAGGCATTAAGTTAGTTTCCCAGCTGCTACAGTAAATGTCCTTTACGTGTTGTTTATATACTCTTGCAAAAGTGTCATGGGATTATATCTAATTCCAGAGTGGAATTTCTGGTGCATAGAAAACGTGCATCTTCAACTCTAGGATATATTTTCCAAATTACCCTCCAAAGCTGGTGATGTTAATTTACACTTTCTCCAGTGGCATGTGAGTTCTCATTTCCCCACATCTCACTCCAGAGTTAGACAGATTCACTTGTCTTGTCCAGGAAGCACTGGATTGGGTAACTATCCTGTGGAAAGAGGTCTGGCCCAGGTAAACCTCCCCTGGACAGCATGGACTCAATGAGGAAGAAGAGACAGCTGAATTGAGCATGTCTAGGTGCTTTTCCTATATTTACTAATCCGAGAAATCACTCCCCAGATGTGAGGACTAATTTTATGTGTCAACTTGACTGGGTTAAGAGTTGCCCAGATAGCTGGTAAAACATTATTTCTGGGTGTCTATGAGGGTGTTTCTGGAAGAGATTAGCATTTAAATCAGTGAACTGAGTGAAGAGGATCATCCTCACCACTGTGTGCAGGTGGCATCTAATCGCTGAGGGATTTGCATTTGAAGTGAAGGCAGATTCCCTCTCTTCTTGAGCTAGCACATTTATCTTCTCCTCCCTTTGGGCATCAGAGCCCTTGGTTCTTGGGCTTTTGGACCCCAGGACCTACACCGGTGCTACCCTTCTTCTCCCAACCCCTCCTGGTTCCGAGGTCTTTGGGCTTGGACTGGTACTTACACCATGGACTCCCCTGGTTCTCAGGCCTTCAGATTCAGACTGAATTACACCACCAGATTTCCCAGGTTTCCAGTTTACAGACATCATATCATGGACCTCCTCAACCTCCATAACCACATGAGCCAATTCCCATAACGTTTTCTCTCATGTATATAAATACATCCTACTGGCTCTGTTTCTCTGCGAACCTTTACTAATACACTGAGAAAAATGTGATTAAGGGGAGGAGGAAGGCCAGGTGTTGGGTCACAGCACATCTTCCCTCTCCCAACCTGATGTGCTTATTCAAACTGAAGATTCTTATCTTTCTCCAGAACTGTGAAATTCTTAGACATGTTGCTATTGCCTACCCTTTTACCTTTATCTTCTTATCCTAAAACCCAGAGCACTTCAAGCCTGTTATTTTATCCTCTCTTCATCTTGCATTCATTTATTCCCTCTCTCTTTCTGGGCTAAATTCTGGTAATTTCCTCAGCTCTATTGTACAGTTCATCAATTTTCTCTTCTACTATAATCCATACACAACATTTTAGTCAGTCAGCGCAGGTGTATCATGAAACTATTTAGAGATGGGCAAGGCAGCGACTCTAAACCCTGAGTGTACAAAGAATCGATCACTTGGCGGCTTTAAACATCCTATTGCTGAGGATTCATCTCAGACAATCCAATCAAAATCTCTGGGAATGAGGACCTGGACACCAGTAGGTTTTAAAGTTCTGCAGGTGCTTTCAATGAGAGGCCAATTGTGAGGATTTCTGCTGGACAGGAGGAAAGAGGGAGGCCTCAGCTCCACATCATCGTTTTCGGACGACCCACGCAAGGGCATGACTACCTACAAACAGAATGCAAGAACTAAGTTCATGTCCTTGAGCTCTTAAATTCTTAAGGGATGAAAATCAACCTCAAATGTATTTATAACATATTCCAGCACGTAAAAGAGAACAAAAACCTTTTAGGAAACACGCATTTATCATTTAAATTTATTTTATGTCTATATTTCAAAAAATGAAAATTCTGAACTGGACTGTTATATCATGTTGAAATATTTTTCCTTTAAGTGGATAATGTTTTTTTTGCTATATCATAGTAGGTTCTAGACATGGGAGGGGAAAGTTTATGGACAATAAAAATGATAGTAATAGCAGTGTTTGAGTATCTTCTGGGTGTCTGGGGCTCTATATGTGTCTTAGTCTGTTGGGGCTGCTACCATGAACTGTGTAGCCCACAAATGACAGAAATCTATTTCTCACAGTTCTGGAGGCTGGAACATCCAAGATCAAGGCACTGGTAGATTTGGTGTCTGGGGAGGGATGTCTTCTTACTAAGGGGCCAGGCAGCTTTCTGGGGGCCTCTCTATAAGGATCCATTCGTAAGGGCTCCACCTTTATGATTGAATAACCTCCCAAATACTCCATCCATACCATCATATTGCTGATTTGGTTTTCAACAAAATAATTTTTTGAGAGGGAAAGAACACAGATGTTCAAACTATAGCAATATGTTTTCTTCAATTTTTTTTTACAAGAAATTGAAATTATTATTTTCCTGTTTTACACCTGAGGACATAAACATGGAAATGTTCAGCTAATTGTCCAAGTTTGCACAGCTCATAAACGCAGAGCTGAGAGTCTCAATCCAACCTTTCTGACTCCAGAACCATTGCCGTCCCCTTCCACCATTGCCAGTTGGTTATTGCTTATTTGTAAGGACAACATTATTCACAGTTTATTTCACTTCCCAGAGAATACCTGCTGCCAGCTCTCTGAGGTCTTTTGGCAGCCACAGCCAATTCTCTTTGGGCAATTACATTCACAGGTGTCTCACTTGTGTAGAGATTTTCCTACATCTGGCCATAAATATTCTCCAATCCTAAAAACTCTAAAATCTGTAGCTCTCTATTCTAAATCCACGGCCTGGTGACTGGCATAGAGAAAGTACTCAATAAATACGTATTGAACAAACAAATGAAATGAACAAAGCATGAGAAAAATCAGAAATGAGTCCTTCAGGGACTTGGGTAAGAAAGTGTAAAGTTGGTAGCCAGGCTGACTTCAGAACAAATGCAGTGTGGGGCAATAAAAGTAACATGTGCTGTGAAATTCAGTCAATCTTGGATTAAATTCACAGTTTAGACTCCTAGACTCTGTAAATGCAAAATTTTGACCCTTCTAAACTTGGTTTTCTGTCTCTGTAAAGTAGGATTAATAATGAAAACACCTAAGGGTGATTTTATAGACAAGAAACTAACATATGTAGAATGCCCAGAATAAATAACTTCTCAAAATATGGTATCTACTTTCACTGTGTGGAAGTTTTATCTTATGAAGTTTATAAATGTCCATAGTGTGCTTATTTTTAAAGAAACTGGAAGAAAATCAATGCATTTTCACAGAGAATCTGGATGTTCTTTTAATAGCATTGAGTGCACTGGAAATCAACAAGCCAACATATTAATAAAAGATTTCAACAATATATGTGTTGCATATCCAGTTTCTAGTTGTTTAGTTTTAACTTTGGAAGTTTATATTAAAAATAAACTAAGTGTTACTCTGGATTAAAATTATTCTTGACTTATTTACAATAGGCTAATTTTGTGCAATTTTTAAGACTAGTGATGCTTTTTGATTATTTTTTCCCTAATAAAATATCTGCCTAGGTTTTCATAAAGTGTTGTAAAACAAATATTTTAGAAAGACAGATAGCCATACCAAACCTAGTAGATAAGGACTAATTCCTAATGATTTTCTGAGCAATAACAAGAGGAAATGCATTGACTCCCAAATATGATAAAAATATAAAAGGTGAGCTAATTAAGGATCCCCAAAGGTAAATATTTAGGCTCTTGTTTTCTGTCTCTTCCTGAAGTCCAAGTTTTTTAATGCTAACGTTGAATCACAGAAGTGATTTGTAGGTTGCCTCAATGGATTTGCTCATAAAAAGACTATTTCAAGTGTATTTTAAACACATTCCTGTTTAAGGCCATAGAGAGTTTTTATTTTATCGTTGGAGGAGTTCCACCTTGCCACATTCTACTATTTCAGTGGCAGATGTTTCTAGACAACCCAGTGAGTCATCACATGCTTTTTTGTGCATTTGACTTTCATCACAATGTGCATATTCTCAGGTAATTGTTTTTAATGCCAGCCTTGAGCTAGCATACTTTCACTGCCATACTTTTAACACACTTGAAACCATGTGGGCTCCAATTAGAGGGCCAGCGAAACCATTAGGAAAAAGTAATCATTTTAAGTAGGTTTTATGGAAAGGCAGTTCTTCTTTCACTGAATTTACTGGCAGTGTTATACTATTATGTCATAGGGGGAACAATGAGGCAGGTCAGATATATCCTCTTTAATGGATGATTTCCTCTTTTTAAAGCATTTGGCTGAGTTTCCCGAAGTGTCTAATGGGAACCTAATACTAGCTTGATTTTCTACGTTCAAGAATGAGAATACAGTATGTAGATTTCTTAAATGAGAGTTTACACTTTTTCATATTTCCTACAAAATGGAAAACAAGTTATTTTCCAAAATGGTTGTCCCAGTACAGCTTCCACCAAATATATGTGTTCTTGTTGTTTCCCATCTATGTCAACATTTTTTGCTTGTCAGGTTACTAAGTAGTTGTCAATCTAATGAATGTGAAATAGAATCTCATTGTGGTCTTAATTTGCATTTCTTAGATCACTAATGAGATTGAACATCTTTTCACATTTCAGCCATATGTGTTTATTCTTTTATATAATACTTTTTAAACATCTGTTGTGCATTTTTCTATTACACAACTCACTATCCTATTTTCACGTATTGAATAATTACCACTTTTCCTAAGGATCTTCAATGCTTTGTCTGTCATATATCATAATTCTTGTTTCTGGGTTCCATGTTTAATTGATCAATTTGTGAATACCTGAACAAAAATGTATTATATTAAATCTTACGGCTTTATAATAAGATTTTATGCCTGGTAAAGCAAGTCTCATTTAGGTCTTTTTCTTCTTTAGGAATGTTTTGGGCTTATTTTGCCCTTTGCTTTTCCAAATAAATTCTGAAATAATTTGCTAAATTTCACAGGAAGTGTTATTGGAATTTTTATTAAAATTATACTGAGTGTTCAGATCATATTGGGGAGAACTAAAAAATGATTCTACTTGTCTAATAAAATGAGATATCTCTATTTTTCAGTCTTTTAAATACATTTAAATAAATTTCTATGACTTTCTTCATACAGGAGATGCACACCTTTTATTAGATGAACTCTAATACATTTTAGTGTTTATTTTTACTATAAATGGTATGTTTTTAAAATTTCTGTTTGTTGCTGGATTTTAACATATTGATTTTTGTATATTCTTTCTGTGTCCAGCTGCCTTTCTAAATTACCTTTATAATTTTAATGATTTGTAGAATTTGGGGGGTAGTGACTTTATGTAGATAATCATATCATCTGTAGAATAAAAAAGTTCAGTTAGCTTCCAATTGTTCTTTTCCAATGTTTATGCTTTTGATTTAAGGACTTAATTTATCTTCCTGAATACATTGTATTCCCATATGTATATATGTATATAGTAATAGTAGTATTACTACTACTGATAAAATGATAGTAATAGTAGTGTTTGAGTATCTTCTGGGTGTCTGGGGCTCTATATGTGTCTTAGTCTGTTGTTAGGGCTGCTACCATGAACTGTGTAGCCCACAAACAACAAAAATCTATTTCTCACAGTTCTGGAGGCTGGGACGTCCAAGATCAAGGTGCTGTTTAGAATATTTGTGTTCTTTATCTTTTCAAATATTTCCTCTCTCTTTTCTTTCCTTACGAAACTCCAGTTAGACATACGTATCCCATTTTCATTCTATCCTTCATATCTCTTAAGGTTTGTTCACATTTGCACTTTTCCAACTTTGTGTGGGATGCGTTCTGTGTAATTTGTGATATATCTTCTACTTCTATATCTTCTAGTTCACTGTTTTAACTATTTCCAAACTGCTATTAAGCCATCTACTGAATTTTTAAATTCTAAGTTATGTTTTTCTGCTTCACTCGATCATTTATTTAAAATCATGGCTCTTATTTATGCTTAATGATCTATGTTGCATGTTCATCTTTGAGACAAAACTCTTTATTTCTGTTAAACTTGTGCATATAGTTTTATGATATTTTGTACTGGCAGTTTGAATGTCTGGTATGCTTGAAGAAATATCATTTTGTATTTCTGTTGATTCTCATGCAGAGTAGCTTTCCTTCTTTGGTGCTTGTCGATCCTTGTGAACTCATGGTTTGGACATCATCTGTAGAGGATCTATGTGCTCACATCGGGATAGCTTTTCTCTAAAGGTAGTTGGCCTCTGCTTTGTCAATAGCCAAGGGATATCACAAATCTGGATCTCTTTCTTCCTCCCTTCTCATCATGATTTAGTGTGGAATTGTCTGGCTCAGCTTCCTTAATCCCTTAAGGCTCAGCTTTCATCTCTCTTAACTGATCTACTATTGGCGTCTGCCCTCAGGACAGCTCTCCTGCACTGATTGTTCACTACTCAGTCCCAGCTCCTTGCTCTGGCTCCAAATCACATTTTTTAAAACTGGGCACGATGAAGTGAGTATGTGGCCCCAAGGAATGTCTTTACCTCTTTTGAGACTACAAAAACTATATATATTTTCTGCCAGAAGGTGGTTTCTTTATTCAGTCATAATGTTGAACATAAACGATCTCTGTGAGAATTATTTGACCAAATTTTCACTAAGAGATTTTTTCCAACATTCCAGTAAGTACAAATTTGTTTAAAAGATTATATTGCAGAATTATAATAAATAGCATAACAAATTGTAATTTGTTATGAATGTATATGAATATTCATTATCATTTATTGTATGCTTCCTGTATGCCAGCCACTATCCTATGCATGTTGTATTATAGTTAATTTTTCCAACAAACCTATAAAGAAAGGCCAATTAATATTCCCACTTTAACAAAACTTGGAAATTGTTACACAATAAGGTTAAGTGTCTTGCCCAAAGTAACAACTTTAGTAAATGGAGAAGTCATGGGATTAACCAAGGTAATCTGACTCCAGAGCTTGTTTTCTTGAAACAATGTGATGGAAACACATCAGAGCAGCCAAATGTCACTCAATTCTCCTGAGAAAGAGGCTGCAGTCTAGATTCTGGGGCATCCACAAATGTTGGCTTCTCTAAGAAGGGATCACACCAAGAGCTCTGTCCATGGTAGTCTCAAGTGGTGGATGTGTCCAGAGCCACTTTAGTGTCCAGTCCATGGATGAAGGCTGGTCTTGTGTTGCTGCTGGTAACTCCAGTCTCTCAGGGGTTCACTTGGAGGCTCTCTCATGGGCTTGTGTGGGGCTCACAAGACAATAGGGAGTATCTGGCCACTTACCAAACAGAAAAACTTGGGGTAAGTGCAGCAAGGAAAATCTTACTTTTTCTCTTTATTCTTCTACTTTAGAAAATCAAGAACACAGACAGATTTATGTATTACAAGTTTCAGATCAGTATATCAATTTGCTAGGAGTGTTGTAACAAAGTACCACAAATTTGGTGGCTTAAACCACAGATTGTCTCACAGTTCTAAAACTAGAAGTCCAAGATCAAAGTGTTAGTAGGGTTGTTCCTTCTGAAGGCTGTAAGAGAGAATATGTTCTGTCATCTCTCCTAGTATCAGGTGATTTGATGACAATATTTAGCATTACTTGCCTTGTAGAACATCACCCCATCTCTGTCTTCATCTTCACATGGCACTCTGCCATGTGTGTCTGCATCCAAATTTGCCTCTTTTATGTTGACAACAGTCATACTGGAATAAAGGCTCATCCTATTCCAGTATGACCTCGACTTCATTACTTACATCTGCAATGACTCTATTTCCAAATAAGGTGACATTCTGTGGTGCTGGGAATTAAGATTTCAAAATATGAATTTTGAGGGTCATAATTTCATCCCATAACAAACAGTCTGTACTCTTCCATTCTTATGTGTTTTCCTCTAGCTCAGACATATAAAAATAACAACTTACATTTTTTAAATACTCACTATGTACCAAATATTCTTCTAAGTATGTATGTATTGACGTTTAATTTTTAGCACCTTTGATGTAGGTGTTACCATTATGCTGAATCAACAAATGAGAAAACTAAGGCACAGGGAGGTTAAGATACTTGCTGAAGGTCAGAGAGTGAGGAAGGTCCATGCCTGGCAGTGCTCTGCGCACCTGCTATTTACCACTATGCAGGGCTGGCTCTTTTTGGAGGTCTCGCTCTGTATGGTACCCAGGGTGAGGAAGAGGAGCTGTGCTTGTGTCTGGCACACCCTCACTATCTTTAGCTGTAGGTCTAGGTAATAATCTGTGTTATGTGTCATTAATACTGATGTTCTGGCTCTTTCAGAATATAAGGATTTCTGCAATTACCAACCTTAGTGTGATTTGAATACTATCTATGGAAAATACAGTTGGCCCTTTGCATCCATGTTTGGCATCTACAGATTCAACCAACCAAGGATCAAAAATTATCCAAAAAACCGACAATGAAAAATGTCAATAGAACAATAAAAAGTGATACAAATAAAGACGTGCAGTTTAACAACTATATACACAGCATTTATATTGTATTAAGTATTATAAGTAAGCCAGAGGCTATTTAAATTATACAGGAGGATGTATGTAGGTTATATGCAAATACTATGCTATTTTATATCAGGGACATGAGTGTCTGTGAATTTTGGTATCCCCGAGGTACTGATTCCACTGATTGCTGTATTTGGCTTTGGTAGCTGCTTTGTAACTTTTGTATTTTTATTCAGTGATAGAAAAACCTCTGTTTGCATTTTCCTTTAGGAAACAGCACTCTTTCATCCTGTATAAGGATTTTTATTTCTTAGTCTACTTTTCCTATTACACTTATGTAAGGAAAGCCTGAATTAAAAATTAGAACTCAATTCTCTACTTGGTTATAAACTAAGATCCTAAGATCTGAAAACATATTGAAGACATATATGAAAGAATTGAGAACATTTTGCAGAGCTTAAACATTTCTGTTGAAGTGTAAAGGCAAAAATCAGTTGCCCTGTGAGATGAGATTTAAAACTAATGCGTATCCATTTACTTTAATAGAATGGTTTTACCCAATCATTAGTTATATGAAAATATGTTCTGATGAAATTTTCTAAACAAAATTTTATTTTATTTCTATAAAGTATATAATTTCAAATGAAGTCATAAAATGTATAAATAACTATAAGCTTCAGCTGCCGTTCTAAATTTAACTGTTAATATAAATAGTCATACCATATTCTCTAAATCAGAGTGTTTACAAATTATTCTTACAGATTTATCTTTAGCATATTCATTAGGGTCAACTAATATGGTATTTGATAATTAAGGATAAATGTCCGATTTCTTGAAGCACTAAATTTGACAGTTGATATCTCTGACATTTCACTTTGACACTTTTTGTTTTACTTTTACTGTGAAGGTATATCCTCAGTCTTTCCAACACATGTTTTGGCTTGTAATTATCTTTCAAAGTTTTTTTTTTAGGGTGATTTTTGTGAAATCATGGATAAGTAAACAAATTGTGTTATTTTAAAATATGAGTTCTGTCATGGAACCAATGCGGCACAGACAGCGTGAAATATCAACAAAGTATTTGGGAAGGGTGTGGCTAATGAACACACAGCACACTGATGGTTTGAGAAGTTCTGTTCTGGTGATTTTAATCTTGAAAATCAGCCATGTGGCAACCTGAGACCAAGGTGGGTAATGATGAGCTGAAATCAACCTGAGACCAAGGTGGGTAATGATGAACTGAAATCAGTAGTGGAAGTGAATCCACCTCAACCTATGTGTGAATTAGCAGCAAGGTTTGATGTTACTATTCCAACAATATTGGACCATTTGAAACAAATCTGCTAGGTAAAGAAGCTGGATAGATAGATACTACATGAATGAAACGAATGTCAGGAGAGAAATCGTCTCAAAACTTGCCTTTCTTTGCTAGAGCAATCGAATAAGATAAGGAAATAAAGGGCATCAAATAGGAATGGAAGAAGTCAAATTATTCTTGTTTGCAGACAATATATGACCTTATACCTAGAGAAACATAAAGATTCCACACACACACACAAAGCTATTAGAAGCCATTACAAAATTCAGTAAAGTTGCAAGGCATAAAATCAACATACAAAAAAATAGCATTTCTGTACGCCAATAGCAAACAATCTGAAAAAGAAACCAAAAAAGTAATCCCGTTTACAATAGCTGCAAATAGAAAATAATGCCTAAGAATAAACTTAACCAATGAAGCGAAATATTTCTTCAATAAAAACTATACAACACTGATGAAAGAAATTGAAGAGAACACCAAAAAATGGAAAGATATCCCATGCTCATGGATTGGAAGAATTAATATTATTAAAATGTCCATACTACCCAAAGCAATCTACAGATTCAATGCAATCCCCATTAAAATACAAATGACATTCTTCATTCATATAGAAAAAATAATCCTAAAATTTATACAGAACCACAAAAGACCCAGAATGGCTAAACCCATCCTGACCTAAAGGAACAAAACTGGAGAAGTCATGTTATCTGACTTCAAATTATATTACAGAGCTGTAGTAACCAAAACAGTATAGTATTGGCATAAAAAACAGACACATAGAGCAAAGAAACAGAATAGAGAAATGAGAAATAAATTCACACATCTATATTGCACTTATCTTTGACAAAGTTGCCAAGAATATACATTGGGGAAAAGATAGAATCTTCAGTAAAGGGTGCTGGGAAAACTGGATATCCCTATGCAGAAGAATGAAGACCTCTATCTAGACCAGTGGAACAGAATGGAAGGCTTAGAAATAAACTCTTGTGTATGCGGTCTAATGATTTTTGATAAGAGTGGCAAGACCACTCATTAGGAAAAGGACAGTCTTTTCAACAAACGGTGATGGAAAAACAGGATATACACGTGGAAAAAATAAAGTAGAACCCTTACCTAATACCATATGCAAAAATTAACTACAAATGTGTCAAAGACCTACATATAATAACCAAAACTATAAAAATCCTAGGAAACACATAGAGGGAAGCTTCATGACATTGGATCTAGCAAAGATTTTTTGAATATGACACCAAAATATAAATAATAAAATAAAAAATAGACAACTTGGACTTCATTGAAATTAAGAAATTTTGTTCATCAAAGACATTGTCAACAGGGTAGAAAGGCAACCTATAGAATGGGAAAAATATTTTCAAATCACCTGTTTGACAAAGGATTAATGTCCAGAGCACATAGGGAATTCCTAAAATTGAGTAATAAAAAAATTAAAAACTCTATTAAAAATGGATAAATGACTTGCATAGACATTTCTCCAAAGAAGATATACAAATGCATAAAAAGATGTGCAACATCACTTCCCATTAGGGAAATACAAACGAAAACCATAATAAGATGCCGTTTCACACCCACCAGGGTAGCTATTATCCAACAAACAGGAAATAAGTGTTGGTAATGATGTAGAGCAATTGGAAACCTTGTGCATGGCTGGTGGGAATGTAAAATGCTGAAGCTGCTATGAAAAAAAATATGGCATTTTCTCAAAAATTAAACAGAATTAACATATGATCCAGCAATTACCCTTCTGGGCATATGCCCAAAAGAATTGAAAGCAGGGACATGAACAGATATTTGTACACTTATGTTCATAGCAGAATTATTCACAATAGCCAAAGGGTGGAAGCAACCCAAGTGTCCGTTGATGAATGAATGGATAAAGTGTACATACAATGGAATACTATTCCGCTGTAAAAAGAAATTAAGTTCTGATACATGCTGCAGTGTGGATAAATCTTAAGGACATTATGCTAAGTAAAATAAGTCAGTCACAAAAAGACAAATACTGTATAATTCCACTATGTGGTACCTAGAGTAGTCAAACTCATAGAAACAGAAAGTAGAATAATGGTTACCAAGGGTTGGGGGAAGGGTAGAATGGGTAGTTGTTTGGTAGGTACAGAGTTTCAGTTTGAGGTGATGAAAAAGTTCTGGAAATGGGTAATAATGATGGTTGCACAACAATGTAAATGCACTTAATACCACTGAAGTGTACACTTAAAATGGTTAAAATGATACGTTATGTTATGCATATTTGACCACTATGAAAGTTATTAGTTTAAAACTTTTCAAAAACGGTAAAGACTTGTTAAAAATGTCAAACAATGCAGAGATGCATAAAGTAAAAAGAGAAACCTTACTTTCCTTACTCTCTCTTGCCCAAGGATTCTGTATCTTTGAAATGATAAGATTTAAACCAATTTTATAGTATTAGCCATATCAGATTTCATAAGAAACACAGGCAATGTGTAGGAAGTGCACGCAAAAATTAACAAAAATAGGGGACTTGCAAAGAAGATAAAAGTGTCCATGACAAAAGAGCAATTAGTTATACAGGGATCAGGAGTGTTTATTTAAATATAGGGCTCACAGAGCTTGAGTTCTTTCTAGATGGTTAAATAATAACTGGAGCACAGATGGGCTTTTTTGGCTCCCCGCACATGTAAAACGTGATGTGTGTTTATAAGATAATCCCTTATGGCACAGGAAAGCATTTGTCTATTTTATACAGAACTTATTTTTACACTCAATACCTCCTTAATCTTGAAATTTTAACCTGAGGAATCTGCTCTGTGAAAATGCTTTGTTGAATACGTTTTCATCGGAGGCTTGTTTCTTCACATTTGTTGTTGGCCAGGTTAAAACAACGGGTTCAAAAGCCAGTGTGCTCTTGACTGCTTATAATTCTTACCCTAGAATCAGCCAGACTGCATCCTTATATTGAGGGAAAGTGTTTTTTTCTTCTTGCGTCTTTTTTGCACTTCTCCACTCCTCTCTGTTATCCATTTTGGAATTCCCTCCCTTCTCTTTCATTCTAAATATCCTAGCCTAACTGAGGCAGGTCAGGTTTCCTCTGTGCATGCTTTCCCACCTGCCACGGCACATACGTGTTCTCTTTATTATAGTGCTTGGGCCCATGGCCATTGAACTGTCTATATGTTTGTACCTTTGTTCACTGCTTAGAGACTTCATGTGGGCAAACCTTGTTACTTCTATATATTGTCTATGCACACGTAATGGGACATTATTGCCACACTAGGTACATAATAGATGATCAGCAACAGTATATTAACAGCCTATGGTGTGAATATATATTCTTTAATAATATGTTACCCACCACCATCATATCTGCCTATTGCAATAGAAAACTTATTCCACATATCTTATGCAAATCTTTTTTTGCATATATTTGGTAGCCTCTTAGACACGATCTCTCAATTTTCCTAAATGCTGCTTATTAAAATGTATTCTCTAGACTGATTTTCTAGCCCTCTAATTGGTTTGAGACTGTTGATACATGTTAAGATTCTGTTTCATAATATGTAATTTTTTTATGTAAATGTAAACATTATTATGATTCCCATTTTATATATTCAGGGTTTGGAGAAAAATGAGGTATTATATTATACTTGAATTTCTTAAAAGAATTTTCGTTATTTAGAGTGTTCTAGACTGGCCAATTTTTTTTGGTTTCAAGAGTTGATTTGTGCTGCACAAATAAAGTTGTTATTTTATAGTTTATTTTTCTGTACATTTGACATCAGGAAGCACATAAGAAATTTTACTTTAAAACTGTGATTGGCATTAATTCAGTGCATAATACCACTCTGAATGGGGGAGGGAAGTATTAATCCTTGCCTAAAACTGTAGGTGAGGCCAGTGCTAAATTTTGTCTATACCTGTATATGAAATCAACACTAATCCTTACCTATGCCTACAAATAAGCCAACACTAACTCTTAACTTCACCTGGCACCTGTGAAGTTGTGTGGCGGAGGCTGATGTTTGTCTCCCCCAGCGGTTCTCGAAGTGTGGTTCCCACAGCAGCCGCGGCAGCATTACCTGGGACGTGGTTAGAGATGCAGGTTCTCAGGCCCCACATCAGACTTCCTGAAACAGACACTCTGGAGTTTGGGCCCAAGAATCCTCCAGTCACCGGGAATAAGTTGTGATTGATTTTAGCCAGTTTTGTGAATTCACCTTTATCTATTCCTTTTTGCCAGTGATTAGTTGGGTAGGGCATGTGTTGACTACTTTTGGGTGACACCTTGTAAGGGGAAGATAACTATTCTCTTGTGGGAAAGATTCTGTTCCCTGGTGAAAGAGAGAGCCAGCCACACAAAGAAATAGCTGTTTTCCCACCAACACATCACCTACCCGTTGCTTTCTGCATGAGTACGGTTGTGTGATATCTGGAATGTCAGCTGTCAAACTGAAGCTAAAAGGGGAAGGCTAAGAGAAATGCAGAAACACCAGGATGGCCGAATACTGCAGAGCTCCTGAGCAGACCTGGAAACCACTTGTCTCAGAGTTCTTGCAGCCAGCAAGGTGTGCTGCATTTGCAGTCAATACACTTTGATACAAACTGTGAAAACTAACATTTTGGTAGATATCATACCAATTACAGTGGCTTATAAATGGATTTCCTGCTAAACCTAGTTTTAGATATCCTGTGGCTCATAAATAACTACGAGGAAAGCATATCCAGATTTGGAGATTAGTCTTAATATCCAATCCCCACCTTGTCTAATTATGCTTTACAGTCCATGAATTGTGGGAGCTATGGCAGGGCAGGGAGACAGTAGATTTGGGATGACATTAGAATGGAGAAGAGATGAAGGCCCATCTGGTGAGTGGATATAATTCATGCCTCTCTCGGGGTGGAAAATATGGTGGCTGAATCCCAGTGAGCAAGGGAACAAGTGAATTGAGATGAGATTGGGCAGGGAATTGGGAGGTGTTCTTAGGAATTGAGATCTTAAGTGCAGTGGGTTGTAACAGCAGCTCTTTACATAGGGAAGTAATATATGTGCTATGGGAAAAGAGAAAAATGACTGATTCTGTCTTAAGGGATTGGAAAATGCAAATTTTATTGTTTTATTTTACAGTAATTAGTGTTTGATTTAATAAGGTAACACATTGGGAGTCCCTATTACCACCCACATATTCAGTGATTTGCTAGAAGGACTCATGGGACTCAGCATAGAGTAATGCTCATGTCTAAGATGTATGACATTGACACAGAAAAAACACAGGAGCAATCTGAATAAACACACAATCACCTTCCTCTTTCCTGTGCGTGGTCACACAGATCACCTTCTGTCTCCAGCAGCAAAAATGCAGCAACACATGTATGATTCTTCTGCCCACTTGAGGCTGGTCATGTAGGCAATTCCATTCTCTGCTTAGCAGCTACCAAAATCCCATACTCCCCGTAGATGTTTACCATAAGTCACATAGTATGTGCGAACTCCGTAGGTATAATAACCTTATCGACTAAGGAAAGTTTTAGAAACCAAGCCGAGAGCCAGCCAAGAACCAGCCTTGAAAGCAGAACCTTCGAAAGAAAGCAGCCCATGGCTGGCTGTGTGAACTGTTTTATGAATGGTAGATTACCATTTAAATAATAAAATATGCGAGATTATTCTTACACATTACATTTGGCTGATCAAAATACATTATTTTGTCATGGTTTCAGGTCAACATTGATCAATTGAAGTATGATTTGTATGGTAAATAAGAAAAAATTGGCAGGACTTTAATATTTCTGTCAGACACTAGAAGAGCACTGAAAATGAGGATAACATATTTAACTTCAGTGAATCTTGTTCACTTTGCTATTTTTTAAACAGTATTTTATCCGGCATCAGTGTATAGAGAGGTAATGGCCATGGGATCAGATGAGCCATTGGATGAGGGCAATGATGCATGGGTTTAAAGAAATCCTTGAGGAAGAGTGTGGAGTTGCTAATAAATGCAACAAGGACATTCCTTAGGCAGCTTTGGTGTACATGCCAGTGAAATGCACAGTGGAAGAATATGGGGTCATTTCCATAGCCTAAACAAGCAATCATTTTATGCTACATGATGCCATAGAAATTTAGCCTAAATTCTATTCTCAAATAGATGGACAGTATTAATCTTGCATGATGATGCTGAAAATTGAATAGGGTTTTCACTTATTATGTATTTTAGAGGTTTTCAAAATTAAAATATGTGTTCATGTTTTCAGTAAACAGCATAATCTCTAATAAATCTCAAAAGAAGCATGAAGATATCTCAAAGAACTACCATTTGATCCAGCAATCCCACTACTGGGTATTTAACCAAAGGAAAAAAAGACATTCTTAACAAAGACACCTGAACTCAAATGTTTATAACAGCATAATTCACAATTGCAAAGATGTGGAAACAACCCAAGTGTCCATCAATACATGAGTGGATTAATAAAATGTGGTATATATATACCATGGAGTACTACTCAGCCATAACAAAAAATGGCAAACTAATTCCTCCTGCATTAACCTGGATGGAGATTGGGACCGTTCTTCTAGGTTAAGTATCACAAGAATGGGAAAACAAACACCACTTGCACTTACCATTACATTGGAACTAATGGATCAAAACGTATGTGCATATATGGAAATAACACTTATCAGAAATCAGGCAGGTGGGGAAGGGGAGGAGGAGATGGGTAAATTCACACCTAATGGGTATAATGCACACTATTTGGGGGATGGGCACACTTAAAACTTTGACTCAAATGGTACAAAAACAATTTATGTAACCAAAACGTTCGTACCCCCACAATATTCTGAAATAATAATAAAAATATTAACAAAAAGAATTTTCTTTTCAAAGGAACATTATTCTCCGCAGAAATATAAGATGGAATTCCCATCAGTCTTTAACATACAGGTTAACAGTTTCATGGAATATCTTAAAAATATCCTTTTGAGTTCTGGTTAATAGGAACCCCTTGGGTAAAGATCAGCTTGCTTTTCTTGTGATTGATCTTCTAAATGCAAATGTGCTAATGCTGCTTTCAAGAGTTTAGCTGCATTTTTTATCTATGTTATCTGAAGTATTTCAGGCTTCTCTGTATTTTGAAGCACTGATTGACAAGGTATTCATTGTGTTTCAAGATTGTTACCAACTGTGAAAATTGCTGACGGTGAACACATGTCAAATTCTGATGCCAGACTATATAAATATCTTTTAAAGTAAAAGTTATCTTCAAGGACCTCCATCTTTTGTTTGTATCTTTCCACTAGCCAAGATTTTTTTTTTTTTAAGGAAAAAAGCAAGACTAACATCAAAGAAGCATGATTAGCCTCTCTTGGGGGTATTAGCAACACCTTTTCTTAGGTAGAGTGGTCAAGGTGTTAATTGTGATATGAACACCTGCATTCATTAGGTTTATTTTTATTAAGGACTTTGGTAGCTCCAAATTGACACAAACCTATGGAGGGAGGACCTTGTTAGGAACAGCTACCAGGACAAATTAATGCATACATCTCAAAGCACTCTTTTGTTTTAGCTTTCTTTTTACAGCTTTATAGAGGTGTAATTGAAATATAATCTCACATATTGAAAGTGTACAGTTTGACACATTTTGGCATATGTATACACTCATCAAATAATTATCACAATAAAGTTAATGAACATAGTCATCACCCTCAAAATTTCTTATACCTTTTGATAATCCCCCCATCCCTGACCTTCTCCACCCCCTGCCACTGTCCCTAATCAACCACTGATACACTTTCAGTCACTAGAGATTAGTTTGCATTTTCTAGAATTTTATGTAAATGATATCATTCAGTAAGCACTCTTTTTCTTGACTTTTTTTTATTCACTACAAGTATTTTGAAATGCATCTGAGTTGACGTATGAATCAATAGTTTATTCCTTTTTTATTTTTGAATAATATTATGTGCATAAACTACACTTTGTTTACCCGTTAGCCTATTGAGGGACATCTTAGTTATTTCCAACTTTTGGCTACTACTCGTAAAGCTGCTATGAGTATTGGTATGCAAGATTCGTGTGGAGATACGCTTTCATTTCTTATGGATAAATACCTAGGAGTGGAATAATTGGATCATATGGTAGATATTAATATATGTTTAAATGTATAGTAACTAGCAAAATGTTTTCCAAAGTTGTACCATTTTATATTTCGACTGGGAGCATCTGAGAGCCCCAGCCCCTCAGAGCCTACCTACACTCACCAACACTGGAATAGTTGTCTTTTTAATTTTAGCCAACCTGAGAAAGGTGAAATATATTTAATTGTGGTTTAAATTTGCACTTCTGTAATGACTAGTCATGTTAGCATCACTCCATGTGTTTTGCCACCTCTAGATCTTAGTTGGTGATGTGTTTGTTCAGATATTTTGAAGATTTATTTTTATTATTAGGCCATTAAGTATGAAATATCCGATTTCCTTGAGCACTAGGTTTGACGGTTGATATCTCTGACCTTTCACTTTGACACTTCTTGTTTCATTTTTATTGTGAAAGTGCATCCTCATTCTTTCAAACACACAGGTCAACTTGTGATCATCTTTCAAAGTTTTTTTTTAAACAATTTTTGTAAAGCCATCAATAAGTAAAAAAATTTGTGTTACTTTCAAATGTGAGTTCCGTGGTAAAATCAGTACTGTGCAGACACCGGGGATTATAAGTGTGAGCCACCACATCTGGCCTCTAGTCCTGTTCTTTAGACCCAGTTGAAGAGTCTGGGTCTTTTTTTTCCCCCCCAAGCTTTTAATATATTAAAGTGCCTTGTGGAGTTCTAAAGAAAACAAAGTCAAGAACATTTTCCACAGAATATCTTGCAGGAATAGTCTGGGAAATAGACAATAGGAAAAACAGTGGTAGGAGAGTCTAATTCCATAACTGCAAGTGTAGATATTTTTTTCTTATTCTGATCTTGAATACTAGATAGTGCCTATACAACTCATTTGGTACCTACCATATGCTTCCTGAGAGATGCTAAATTTCAGAAGCAGCAAGAACTTTTCAAAACATCCAGTCTCACTTCCTCTCTTCAAAGAGGGACAGATTGGGACGAAGAGCAGTTCTGTGACATTTCTAATTGCACATAATGAAAGGCTCTAGTTGTAATGGGACTCCAGATTTTTTTTTCACTTTTTATTTCCACCGTATTATACTATGTTCCTTGTTCAATTGCATTTGTGTATCACTTCCTCAATTTTGACATGCTTTAATTTTAAGCATCCTCCCTTACATTCCTTTTATATCTTAGAGTAATTAACAAATAGAGCAAATTTTTATTAAGCATTTAGTCTGTACAAAATAGTGAGCTAAGTGCTACATATAGATTTTTTTCTTATTTAATTCTCTAAGCAACCCTGTGGTATGATTACTACTAGTACCCCCACTTTAGAGTGGAGAGAATTGAGGATTAGAAAATTCAAACGACTCGTGCAGGGTTACACTGCTAATGTGAAAACAGAAAATTGCCAACTCTTCACTTTTAAATTCAGTCTTGGCCAGAAAATATACTTGAGGCTACAAGCCTGTGTATGATTCAAAACAAAGAGAAAATTTTGACACAGGTGCTTCCAGGAGGCAAAATACTCAACTAGCCTTCATAGTTTATTAAAACAGATAAGGAGAAGGTCAGTAAATATTTACATAAAATTACCACAGGAATTATTTTAATATATACTTACTTTGCCTTATTAAAAAGTTTTTATGCAAGTTTTTTATGAGAAAAGAAAATTGATTTTTGTATTTTTAAAGCTTAGTTTAAGTAGTATAAAGAGTTATTTATTTCTGTCATTAAATTTAAAGATACTTTATAAAGAAAACTACATTTGTTAAAATTGGTTTACTCAAAGTTGTGAACTATGTTTTCCTAACTGGGTTGATTTTATCTATAAAACTTCTGAAAATTAACTCACTATGTGCTCCCTGATCTAGCTCTAATTAAATGAATCTATGTATCTAGGAAGATTATTTTAAAATTAGAATCATAGAAGTCATTTCCTTCTTTAAAACTGCATACATTCAACAAAGTAACTCTGGCAGATTAATATAAAGTATTATGAAGAATTTTAATTTCCTGTGACCCCCCAAAATGGGAAAGTTAGGATTTGAGCCTAGCCAATGTGATTCTAGGACCCATTAGCCTACCCATTATGTAAGAAGGGCACAAAATGTGTCCTAATTTGCTAGTGGCAAGGGTTATTTTAAAATGTTTTTCTTCTAGGTCAAAGTATTAGACCTTTAATAAGAACTTCATTTCATGACCACATATTATTGTGGCAGTGACTAATTAAAAGGTGATATACATTTTGGGGGAACTTCAGATTATGCTATATTTTTAGTTACCTAATATCACAACTCAGTGTCTGGTTCTACCTCCCAAGAGATGGCCCTTGGTGACTAAACTTTGAGAGAAAATTTTTATATTAACAGAAACACAGCTAAGTGATGCATACATAATTGGAAAGTTTTTGGCTGGTACTTCTAAAAATCAGATAAATTTCGTGTTTTTTCTTTTGAGTACAGCATGGGGAGTCTTTGTGTAGATGCTATATAAAACAACTATATTTATTCCTTGAAGACTTAGGTAAAAGAGTAGATAGAATGCACAAAAATTTCCAATAAATATCCCATTTGGAACATCTTTATATAGTTAAAGGACTGACACAGGTCATTCTATAGTATTATAAACAGAAATCATTAAAAACCCAAATTCTCTTACTGATTCATAGCAAACTACTATGGTTGGTTATTTAGGGGCAGATCAAGCAATTTAATTGTTCCATCATTTATTTTTTCAATGAGCCATACATGGTTGACCCCTATTTTGCGGAATTGGGGGCTTCCTGGTGAAGCCTGAGTTCTTCTTAAAAAAATCCATATATTCTTTGCTTCCTAGCAAATTAAACGCCAAGGAAAATCCAGATTTTTATACTGAAAGAAGGACCCATCAATTGTCTGAAATGCCCTGAGCCCCATCTTCACTCAATGTTTACAGATAAATATCAGAGGGGTCTTTTTCACCATGCACAGGTAACAGTTTAAGCAAAGGGTGAGAGTGTTATGGCCATTTTATTTCTATTTTCTTGCCTAAGAGAAGAAATTGCAAACCTAAGTTGAAATCCAAATGCAACTTTATTTTCCTTTATTGGATATTTAAAGGAATAAGTTCTCTTTAATCTATGTGTATGTGTAATATACATACAGATTATATATATGCATATATATTTATATAGGTAAAGATTATATAGGAGTAAATAAGCAAGATTATCAAATATTGCCTTCAATATTGACATTAAATTATCATTTTAAATGGAGCACAGTGATTTTGATATAACTTAATATCCAGGATTCTAAAACTATTAGTCCTATTTCCTCCTCTGTGAAGGAAAATAATGGCATGCCCTTTGCATGTTCACATACTTGGAGGGGGAGAGAGAGAGAGAGAGAGAGAGAGAGAGAGAGAGAGAGAGAGAGAGAGATTTGTAAGAGTGATGTCCAGTGGAGAGGGAATGGGAATAAAGAGAAATGCTTCTTTACTATGCAGTTGTCTATTGTTTGAATTATTCTCAGTGTGTATATACTGTGTATAACTAGTAAATAAATACAGACTGACTATGAAGTGATCTGAAGGAAGAGCACAGCTTTCTATTCGAGGGTGCAGCTGGCTTAGTCAGGTGGGACAGATAAGCTTCTTTGACAAAGAATTGGAATAGTGGTTCTCAAAGTATGGTCCCTAAACCAGCAACATTACCATCACTGGGCACTTTTTTATAAATGCACATTTTTATGTACCACCCCAGACCCACTGAATTAAAAACTCTAGAGGAGTGCACCAGAAATCTGTGTTTAAATAAGCTTTACAAGTGTTTCCAATGTACACTAAGGTTGGAGAACCCCTGGATGAGAAGAAACAGTTGAGAAAAAACAAAGCGTTTACTAGGTGAGACTCTCCTATGACATCTCTCAAAACTATTCTCTTATCCTCATGAGGCTCTGCACACTTCCTGGTACCAGCCAATCCCACATCTTTCTGTGAATCTCCCTCTCTCCAAATTCTTTCACTAACCCTCAGAAATTCTATCCATCTTTATCTAAACTCACTATACCTTCATCCTTTTCACTGGGTATTTTTTTCCTTTTTTTTGCTCCAGCAGGAATCGAGCTGTTCTTTAAGACTCTGCTTCCTCTCAATCCTTCTCAAGTGGAGGCTAGCATTTCTTTCTTTCTGCAAGTCTTGAGATGGGGTTCCTCTCCGTACTTCTCATTGCCACTTCCAAACCATTTTTCCCTTCTTCTCCACTAACAATCTCCAGCTCCATCAAATGCTATTAGATTCTACCGCCTTCCCGCATAACTCTCTACACAATCACCAGACCTCTCGGTGCCTCATTCTCTTCCTTTGAAGATTTTAGCACCTGGCTCACTCTTTTTTGAACACTAGTCCCACCATAATTTTTGGTGATTTCTTTATTCACATTCAGGAGCAACTTTTAATATGATTCTAATATTTCAATATCTGGCTTTCATTTCCTTGACTTCTTATCCTCCAATGATCTTATCTTCCATCCTGATGCAGTCACCACGCTCATTGCCATATCCTCTATATTGTCATTCCCACAATCCACTTCTGTAATTTCATCCTTAGACCCATTGCCCTCCAGACATGAACTCTTGAATTTCCAGAGCATTTAACTACACCCACTCCAAAAATTACTCAATCACATTCATTCCTCCAACCCATCAATTCTACCACCTTTTCTCTCTCCGTCATGCCTCTTATTTTTTCCACTTTGCCCAATTAGAATCCATAGTCCATCGTTGTGATCACTCCTGAGTATAGACAGTTTTCCTCCTTTTTTGTGTCTTTCTTCATCATACTCATAAGAAAAACCCAGCTCTTGTTAAATCCAGTTTCTTCAAACTTGAAACCAATCAACTGCAAAAATCACACAGTCATTCTAATTGTCTCTCATTAAATTTACAATCACAGTGTTCAAAGGAACACCACCCCACTGCTTCCAGGCAATTTTACAACTTTCCCTGGTTAACACGTTCCCCTGACTCTTTCAAGGCAATTACTTCACACCTATTCTCTCTTTCAACCGCCCTTTCCTTCCTCCTACCTAGTTCCTCATTCTAAGCTGAAAACACTATCTCATTTCACTGACAAAAGCGGTCATCAGAAGAGAATTTCTATGTTCTTGTCACTACATTTACCAACATAACGTGTATCTGTACCACATGTTCTACCTTTCTTCTGTTAAAAAGTATAAAAATTTCAGGCTTCTAGTTAAGGTCAACTCTTCTACTCAAGCCCTGGGTCCCATTCCTCTCTGGCCAACAAATGGGCCCTTCTCCTGACATTGTCCTGGTATGCGTCTCCCCATTTGAATGCTGTCTCTTTGTCATTCGAGTCAGCACACATGCTGTGGTCTTTTTCTTCCTACAAAACAAACCAGAATAAACATCTCAGCAATACCTGTTCCTTTATCCTTTTACATCTTCAGAGGAAAATGCCTGACAGGTTCTCTGCATTCCCTGTCTCTGCTTTCCCTGGGCAGAACCCCAGCAATGTGTTCAGCTCATCATAAGTCTTTCCAGATGCAAATGTTTTAACTGCACTTTGTTACGAATTCTGTATCTTTGCTGTCAAACTCCTGCATTTTCACAGTTCTCTTGGTGCCATGTAACAGTGGAGTGACTATGGGAACTTCCAGGATCTGACTACAGGGAATTGAGTTTGGGATATACGTATTTTGTCTTTGGAGAATTATTTAGTTTTGTTGTTTGTAGTCACATCTAGGTATATATTTTTTGTAAGCCGTCCAGGTGTAGGAACGGTCTCCAGGAATACTATGGCAAGTACAGCATTGTCACACCAAGATGAAGAGACAAATATTGCATTGTGATGTGGCTCTGTTGTACCATCCCAGTCAGGGGCAGTATGTGGGCCCTGGGAAGAAATAAGGTTTGAACTATATGAATCCAGAAAATAGTCTATGGAATATTTTTCCGAATGTTAGAGTTTGTGAATGAAGAAACCTGATAGAAGTTTTTGCTATTCAGATTTAGCAATAAAATTTATGTGGCATTACCAATAGGAAATTGTGAAGCTAAAAGAAAATTTTCCAAATTATCAAATAAAACTATGCCAGAGGCAAGATTGAATTATTTTTTTATTCTTTTTGTACAAATTATTTTAGAAAATTGGTTTCTTATGAAGAATTGAGCAAAAATATGGAGCTAAAAGAAAGTGGGAAATATAGTTTTGTAGAGCATGGTCAGCCAATTAATATTAATAATAATTATATTATTTTAATTGATTTTATGATGTTTATAATACATATTGGCTTTTAAATATATGCAGTTTTGTTGTGTTTTAATTTTTTATTCTTAATAACAATTTACTGTCTAACTTAACTTTGTATTTATAAGTTTTATTCTTTTCATAAAGAGGGGTTCCAAAATTATATAAGCTTTAAGCCTCACAAAACTAGATCTGCTTCTGGATAAGAACTTCTGATCATCTGATAGCATGATTTTATTGCTGTTTTTCTTATTCTCTTTAGAGCATCCAGGTCCCATTTTCTTGTTGAAAATAATTGGTGGGAGAATGGTTTTTTAGTTCCTTTAATTCTTCATTCTCTTTCTCTCTGTATATATGTATATATGTGTGTGTGTGTGTGTGCATACCTACTCACATATGTTTTATAAATATAATCTATACATGTAATTAATATATAAAGATTTCTCTGAATCACCCACCCAGTATCTGACATCAAGAAGTGCCATCATTGTTCCTTAGCAGTTGAAAATAAAGGATGTCAGATAGTTTATTGTGAACTGCAAATGTCCCTTCATCTATGGAATACAGTATGTTAGTATACACTGACAAAGTTTTTAGTATTTTGAAATTTTGGCAAGTTGGATCAATTACATGAATTCATTATGCAGTATTTTATAATTACACATTTATTCTTTGGGAAAATAGTTTATTTCTGGGACAGTTTCTCAACACTCAAAAGAAAATGTAATAAACCTCATTAACAACATAACTAAAGGAAAGCTATCTTAACAAAATGAGTCATAAAATATCAGTGCAGGTTAATAAGGGCTAATTTCTGTGACTGGCATCAAAGGATAAAGGACATTCTCTCTGACACATTCATGCACTGACCAGGTTCCATCCTTATGCTGAGTGTACTCAGCATGCAAACAGGGTTCCTCTCAAGTGTCAGCTCTGATTCCTGGATTGAGACTGTCTGGTACTGAGATGAACTATGGATGAGCAATATCCCTCATGGTCAGGTAAGGATGAGCGGCAGTCCTCATCCTCATATTGGTCAACACTGGATTATGTTCACAGTCACAGCAAGAGGTTCTCCCCTCTTTAGGATCAGGACTCTGTTTTGGACACTGCTGAATCTCTTAGATTTAACACAGAACCTGCACGCATGATGTGGTCAAAAATAGTTATTATTGAATGAATCCTCCTTGACTGTGCTCTGATTTTTGTACGTATCACAGTCTCGCATAGTATACTTGATTATTTACCCATATCCTTATACTAGGATCTATATTTCACAAAAACAGGCATTTATTACTTCCTTGCTTTCCTCAATGATATCATCTCCCTGCTTAGAAAAATGCTTGGCTTATAGTAAGTACCTAGTACACATTTATTACATCAATTAATTTATATAATTGTTCTTATTTCACAATTTTACATACCTGCTTTCATCCAGGAAGTCAAACTGTAAGGAAGGAAAAGTGAAGGTTCCACTCAATCATCATAAAACAAAATCTTCACCAATTATTACTTACCTTTCTTTCACACAGCCTCACCAATCTCTTAAACAGTTACCTCCATTGTCATCTATTTACTCTGTAAATAGGAGCTTTGTGGACTTTTCAAATGCCTCCATAATAAAAAGGCCATGTCTTAAAGATGAATTTCCCTAAAATTTTTCTTGTAGAAAAGCCATTTCATATTTACCCTAAATAAGAAACTAAAATCCAGAAATACCATGAATTGATTGTACCATCCATCTTCCTGTCCCCACATTGCGTTTTTTAAAAAATTTCCATTTCTGTTGTTTCTGTCTAAGAGGGAGCAACCTACACAAAGAAATTCTAGCGTTACTGTTCACAAGCCTATTTCGGATGTTGAGTAGAGTATCTTCATGGACAGGTTAAAAATGGGGGCATCTGGGACAGAAATGGCCAAAGGAAGCTACAGAGAAGAAACACTAGAAAAGTGAAATCATACTCATTGCCTGAGCAGCAAGTAGAGGTCTGTAATGTGAATCTTAGAGCACACAAGCAAGTGTGTCTCTGACTGTTTAATGTCTCCAGGAAAGTCGATCTTACTGTCTTGAGACAGGGTAGGGACAGGATTTGGGCCTCACTTCTGACCAAGGGAGACCACATGGGGCAGCAGGACCAGCCTAAGTCACATGGCTTCCTAGCTGCTGGAATTCAGCCCATACCCAGAGAAGGAGAGGGGCCTAACCTCTGTCTCATGAGTAATGTTTTTCAGGGCCCCTGGAGCAGGATACTGACACAGGCTACTAAAGCACATGGCTGCAGAACCAGACCTATCTGGATCCAACCGCATCCAACCAAAAATAACTCCCATTTGGACCTGACCCTAGCTTTTCCCTCGTTATAACCTCATTTTAATGCTAAAAATCGCACCTCAGTGTGGAGATTGAACATGCTAATGAGACATGCAATGTAAGAAGAAGCCTGTTTACAGAACCAGGCAGGTGCGAGAAGAATCTCCACCTCTACATGTTTACATGGCACTCCTTTCCTACCTACCTAGGCCTCTTTAAAACTTTCCCCTAACTGCCCTCGGGAAGCCAGACTGAGGATTTTTTTCCTTTGTGTTGCCTCCCTTGTGCTCCAGCATAAGCCCCAGTAAAGCCTTGCTTGTGACTCCCATTTGGCCTCTTCAGAAAATGAGCCTGCACTGGTAACAGCCTTACAGAATAACCACCCCAAAGGTTTAACATACAGAAACTAATCCATTTCAGAATTAGTTTCAGAACTTAGAAGTAAACTGAATTACACAATGTTAAAATTCTTAGGACTTGAGACCCTGTTCTTTGTACTTTGGAGGCACCATGTATCAGAGATGGCTTTTTAAGGATTTTTATACCAGTGCAAGGTAAGTACCATCGCCAATAAAGCAGCTTGTGCTGCTTGCTGGCTGGAGTGTCGGAGTATAAGAGAGGTAGACACCATTTCGTTTCACGGTTGCAATCATCAGTGATGCACCTCCACCCTCCTCCCCACCCCCAGTGCGATGTCATCTTTGTTCCTGTGTCCAGAAGAGAGAGATTTTCAATGCTGAGCACCTCTCACTTTAGTGTGAGCTGTTCTGGCTCTTTGCCTGCAACCCAAGAATGTGCCATCTATGCTAACATCCAGGGAAGACCTTGTTAAGATTAACAAAGGGTTTTTATTTCCCCCTCCCTTCTTCTAATCTGTGAATATAAGATTAAGTATCAAGTTTTTACTATGCTTTTGAGGTGTTGCAAATTTGGTCCAGGGACTCACTGTGTCAAAGTGATCTGGAGCCCTCGGGAACACAGATTCAGACACAGCCACAGGACTATTGAGGCAGAATCTCTGGGAGTGGGTCAAGAAAGGAGGATTTTTTTTATATGACCTTCCAGATATTTATGATATAATTCCATGGGCATCAAAACCCTAAGACACAACGGGGGGAAAAAAGAGTTTGACTTCATGATAAGAAACAGCCTCAGATGTTACATTTTCTTTTTCTGCTTCTTTCATCCACACAAACATGAAAAGCTTACTGTGATCTCTGACACTTGTCTGATTTCACTTTTAGCACAAAGAACTAATTTCCTCTGTGAGTCTGTTTACACTGATAGGCTGTCCAGGAGTTTCTATAGAAATCTGCATTAAAAAACATTTTAGAATTGTCATGTTTTTCTTAGGAAACCTTTGAGATATCAAGATACAGTGTAAAGATTTAAATTCAGTAGCTTACGATACATTTGCCTCTTTTTTCTCTGTGTTCACACTGAAAAATAAATCTCAGTATTTTCCCTTATGAATAATTCATAAACAGTGACAAAAATTCAAAGGAAAAAAAGTATGTTAATATTTCCATAAGAAATCACCCCATAAGCTCCTGATTTGAAAGTCATAATGTCAGTCTTAGAAGTCTACAACATCTGGATATTTATGGGCTTGACTACAACAGGAAAGATTACCTGTTTGTGTAATAAATCTTTCAAATTCAGAATGTAATGCAGTTCATGTTTTTCAAATAAATTTGGCTGTTGAATTCAGGATTTATATTTGACAAGAAAAGGAGAGGTTGCTGTATTAATAGTCAGTAACCACCACCCGTTTTTGAAATGTGATTTCGTGGTGTTGAAATAAAGGATGGCTGCCTTTATCCTTGTTAAGTTAATCCACTTTTTCCAGAGTGTTTCTGGCCTCAGTACAACACAGAAGAGGAGGCTCTATTGGGAGAGAAGCATGATTAACTGTGCTAGGTCTGAGAGAAATTGTGAAGCAGGCAAAATTCGGTTCTGGTGGTTTCAGGAGCTTTTGCTCCTCTCTAGGAAGCCCTCACCTGTACACCAGGTTTCAAGCACTAGATGCTTGACTTACTGCCTTAAAGATCTTTCATAAAAAGGAGAGAGAGAAAGGGAGAGAAGAGTAGTCGGAGGGCAGGGCGGGGGGGATAGGGAAGCAGGGAGAGACGGATCTGGTATCATTCATTTGTATTTTAATCAAATTTCATTCAACATGTATTGGTTTTCACCCCCAAGGGTCACTTATATTTCACTCATGTTGAACTATGAAAACAAAGGGGTGAAAACAAAAACGGCATGTTTAGCAGCCATGCCGCACAAAGGTAGGACGGGAGCTGGTATTTTGGTTCAGAGAGACACTTCCTATAGTCATCTTTTGTGGATTTATATGTGCGTTTGTGTCTCTTGTGTGTTAACCATCCACGCCCACAATTAAAGGACATACAATAACTGCCCAGGTAGATTGGACATGCAAACAGAGATTGTTTGTTAAAATTATTGAAATGGTGGTGAGTTTTTCAATAATCATCTTCCATCTGATTTCAGAAGTCAGCATTTATGAAGAAGTATGATAACGATTCCTTACAGTGATCCCATTAAAGGGTTTTAAAAGGCAAATCCTAAGAGGAGTGTTTTGGTTTTCCTCCAGAAAAACATGTTTGTTCTCTATTAAAACAGGCGGATAGCTTAATGATTTCCTGAGCCTGATGTTTAAAGTGCAGGTTTCTTGCCTTTCCACCTGGCAAATGCAGCTGCGCTGACAGATACCATGCCTTTGCACGAACACTGCTGGCTCCTTGAATATGCAATTGTCAGGAGACTCAGGGCCCTCTTCCGCTGGCAGGCCTGCACTTTAATCGTGCAGATTTAAATGCAGAGTAAGCGAGAGAAACCAGATAATTACCAAGGTGGGGGGGCAGTTGCCTTCTTTTAGGGGCTGCATCCACACCTTTGCCATGCACCCTTTGTCCAGGGCTCTCGACCACAAAGGCAGAAAAACTGGGTGCGAGTTTTCTTTCTTTCATTGTAACTTCAGTATTATAATTGGTTACCTAATTATTATATAATAAGGATCTGTGTATTCTATTGGGCATTGTTAATCCTTTCAAGTGTATTTCTTCCACAACATCAGGGAGATATGGCTGATTTCACAATATGCATGTGTAAATCTGCATAAATTAGATGTTAGGTGAATATAATGTTTAATTCACCATCATCCAAATTCACATTTCCTAGCCTTATGTGTTTATGTAACAGCTCACACAGCACCTACCTGACATCTGCAATAGGTAAAGATACTGAGAAAATTCATCACTTTGCATTCTATTCATAGTTTTTTTCCCCCAAAACCAAGGTCATTATGATCATTGACTATAGGTTAATTATGAATACATTTTTTATTTGAAACATTTAATAATTCTAACAGCACAGAAATTGGAAGGTGTGAGGTTTTATTTAATAAAATTTCCTTAAATATAATAGTAGTCCACTAGCTGTCTAGTTTTGAAACATACGTCATCTATAAAACAACCTTAAGATAGGTAATCTCTAAGATCACTTTAAATCTGATTCTCTTATTACATTCAAGATTACAAACCAGGTCTTATGTATGTTACTTTTTCCAGCAAATACCAACCTAACTTGTGCCTTGCATTTATATAATAAACAATGAAGCATTTGCAAGCAATATTTTTCCATGAAATAATTCTGTAATGTGGGTATTTTGTCCCAATATTGTCAAATAAAAAAATAAAAAAACAACTGTGGGATTCTCCCAAAATTCCAGTTCATGACTGGCCAAAGAGAGACTTAAACCCAGCTGTTTGTGTGTATGCCTGTATGTACATGAGTGTGTGTGATAACTTTAAGACCATTTACCTGTGTTTTCTAAAAAACTTTTATTTGAAAATATTAAGAGAGTAGCAGTGTTTTTGTTACTTGGATGCATTGTATAATGCTCAGGTCAGGGTTTTCAGTGTGCCCGTCACCAGAGTATTATACATCGTACCCAATAGGTAAGATTTTACCCCTTACCCCCATCTACTCTCCTCCTTTTTGTAAGTCTCTGTTAGTGCCATTTGTTCTAGAGTCCTGTTTAAATCCAGTGTTTCATTTTGACTTTCTGCCTCTATTATCTGTCCAGTTTTGTCAGTGGAATGTTGAAGTCCCAGCTATTATGATGTTATTGTTTATTTCCTTGCTTATATCTAGTGGAATTTGTTTTATGAATCTGGTGCTTCTATGTTAGGTGCATGTATATTTGGGATTGTTTTGTCTTACTATATTGCCCCCTTTATCATTATATAATAACCCTTTTTGTCTTTTTTATCATTGATGACATAAAGTCCATTTTATCTGATATGAGAATAGCTACTCTTGGTCTCTTTTGACTTCCATTTGCATGGAATATTTTTTTGCCATCTCTTTATGTTAAATCCATGAGATTTCTTGTGAGTTAGGTGAGTTTTACGGGGAAATCATAGATTTGGGTTGTATTTTTTCATCCATTCAGCCTATCTATATCTTTTAAGTGCAACGTTAAGACTGTCTATGTTAAATGCTAGTTTTGATGTGTGAGATACTGTTCTGTTCATTATGTTGAATGATACCTTGTTGTTTTGTTTCTCCCCTTGTGCTACTCTTTTATAAGAGCTCTGAGTATTAACTTTTGGGTGTTTTTCCACTGGTAGGTACTGATCGCCTGTTCCATTTGTAGAGAGCACTGTTAAGCATTTCCTGCAGGGCAAGTCTAGCGGTGACAAATTTCCTTAGTGTTTGTTTGCTTGTCTGGGAAACACAATTTCTCCTTCATTTTTGAAACTTAGTTTTGCAGGACACAGAATTCTTGGCTGGAAGTTATTCTATTTAAAAAGACTAAAAATGGGACCCTAATCCCTTCTGGCTTGTAAATTCTCTATTGAGAAGCCTGCAGTTAGCCTGATGGGTTTTCCTTTGTAAGTCAATTAGTGCTTTCATTTTACAGCTTGTAGGATTTTCTCCTTCGTTTTGAATTTGACCAGACTGATGACTCTGTGTCTTAGTGAAATCCCATTCGCTATGACTGTTCTAGGTGTTCCTTGACCGTCTTGCGTCTGGATGATACCAGGGTAGTTTTTTTCTCAATTGTTTCTTCAATTAATTGTTCCATGCTTTTTGCTTTTTCTTCTTCTCCCTTGGGAATACCCATGATTCTTATATCAACTTGCTTTTCATAGCCCCATATTTTTCTGAGTGATTATTCATTCTTTATACTTTTCTCTACATTTTTGACTGACTGGCTTAATTCAACAGCTGCGTCTTTAAGCTCTGAAATTATTTCTTCTACTTGGTCTAGCCTAATCTGTTGTTAGGGCTTTCTGCTGTATTTTGAAGTTCTCTAAATGACTCTTCATCTCTTTAAGTTCTGTTATATCTTTTCTTAAGTCATCTATCTCTTCGGAGGATATTTCATTCCTGTCCTGAATTATTTTTTGCTTTCTTTGTGTTGGTTGTCAACTTTCTCAACAATCTCATTCATCTTATTTGCCATCCATATTCTGAATTCCACATCTAAACTTTGACAATTTCCTTTAAGTTGGGGTCCATTGCTGGAGACCTGTTGCAATCCTTTGGGGATGTCAAAATAGCTTGTTTCATTATGTTGCCAGTGTTCTTGTGCTTCTTCCTTCTCATCTGAAACCTATTCTCTCAGCTCAAGACACACAGGTTTGCAATGCATCTATACTCTGCTAGGAATTCTCCTACTCAGTGAACAGAGAGAGAGAGAGAGGTCCCTGGATGGTGCACTCTGGAGAACTGACCTAGCAGGAAAGGGATGGATGCACTAAGAGGCTGTAACTCAGCTATTCTCCTTCTTCATCCTGTTCCCCTGTGATTATCACAGTCCAAGCCAGTGCTGGGGGATATTTGTGTGGAGTGGTGGGTTGCCAGGCCACTGTTGGATGCTTGGGCAAGGGGCTTGGTGAGTCCCTTTCCATGGGGGCAGGTGGCATGGGGATTTGCTCTGCCAGGGTCTCCTTGTAGCAGTGGTTGATGTGGCTGGGCAAAGCTATTTAGATGGTGGCTGCAAGTGTCAGGGCAGTGGACATTCACTCTGGCCGGGTCCAGAAGCAGTGGCTGCATGCAGCAGGAGACAAGTGGGCAGTGCGTGAGTGGCATCTGGGTGAGTCTTCCATGCTCCCCAGTGCGAAGCTACTGCACAGTCCCCAAGCAGCTCCCTGATCAGTTTGGAGGCCTGCTGTGGTGGGGGACCCTCGCCACTTGGCTTGTAGTGTCTGCAAGGGAGTGTGGAGCCCAGGGTTCTCTCCTTTGATCCTTCCCCACATGTAGGTGCTTTCCCTAGGTACTTTCTGATTGTGTCGAGCAGATCACTCTACCTCCCTCTCTTTCACTTTCAGTGTCTCTGGTCGCTTCTCCGATGATTCACAATGGTCTCTCTAAGATAGTCCATCACGGTTGAGCATCTACTGGCAACTTTCGATCCTCTCCTCAAGAGCAGATTGTGCAGGCTGCTTGTAGTCCACTGTCTTGGCTCCAGATCATGTAAGTTTTTCATTATCTCATGTTTATTATGGGCATAATGATATCTTAGACTACACTACAGATATAAAGGAATAGAATACAAAGAGTTTTTATCCTAGTGGAAAAGACAAGGCATGTAGAATATTAAATAGCATTGAAAGTTGATAATGTCCCCAGTTTCAAAAGATTGTATGAGAACAAGTATCAGAGGAATGGGAGAGACAATAAATGTTATGTATCCCTGTGAGTGGAAAGAACAAATGGAGTTTTGGGGGTACTGAGTCAAATGAAGAGAAAAAAAGACTAAATAAGAGGTTCCACGTTCCTCAAAGAGGAACAAAGAGGGGGTCTTAGTTTCTCACTGATAGGGAGTGCATCTTTGTTTTTCTTTAGTATTTTCCCAATCTGCAGGTGTTATTCTGTGTTAAAGAAAGCCTGTTAACTGACTGTATCATTTTTTTTTAAAGCAGAGAATGCATATCTTTTCTCAGAACTTATGAAGGTGCCAAAAGAATTCAAAATTTAAGGAGCTATGGAGGTGCTGGCCTGGAATTGCAACACATGGAGATGAATGCCTCAGCTCTGTGCAGAAATGAGGGCCCTGGGAGTGAGGGACTGGGCAGTAGGTTCATCCCTATTGGATGCTCTCCCCTTTAAACTGCACATTTTGTTACTCTTCCTTTATACTCCTGAAGTGAAATTCATAGACAATTCACATCTCTTACATGTACGTATGTTCCTGTATCTAAGTCAGATATGTAACCCTTCAGAGGGTACCACTAATTTGGAAGCCTCTATATTGTTAAGATTATTAAAGCAATGATTGTTTGAATTGTTAAACAAATGTTATTTTTCCAATTCCAATGCTGACTTTTTTTAAAAAAGTCATCTCATTGAATCAATTAATATTCACATTTCTGAAAGAAAATGCATGTAGACCAAAGGAATCAAGCACCCATTCCTAATTTAGAAAATTCCAGGTGGTATAAAAAGAATAAGAAGAAAATTGTATGTAAGACCCTGACAGCTGGTTAGCACAGTTGGTTAGAAAATAGAGTTACTGCTGGCCAGGGGTGAGCTAATCCCTCAGGGCCCCTTTAGTTATGATGGGTTCTAAGGCCTCCAGTGCCTGCCCAGACAAGCTCCAGACAGCCTTTTGACAAAGGCCTGTTATTGTTCTTAATGAGAATCAAGTGCAAAGTGTGGCTGGTTCAGTGGAATCCAAATCAACCGTGGAGAAAAGAGCTCCCTGCACATCAGGTATGGGAGTCAGTTACTGCTTTAGGAGTGAGGGGCAGCAATATTGTTCTATGGCACAATTCATTGTTGAAATACTTCTTCAACATTAAAATTGTCGCCCATTTTAATAAATTATTTTGGCCATCCTTTACTACAATTCAAAAAGAAAAATTGAAGCTAGAAGTTGTTATGGAAAAAGGATCATGCAAAAATATCCAGGTTCATCCTGAAAAAGAGGGTAATAGGAATAGGCAACAGCAGGTTTGACCAGACATTAAAATGTACCAAAACTTTACATTAGTTAAAACACTTGGAAAGAAAAAAAGCCAAGCAAATCAACAGAACTGAATAGAGACTCCTAGATTGTTATCAATATATGAAAATTTTATATATAATGACCATGATGTTTTACATAATTGGTAAAAACATGGATTTAATAAATTAATAATATTGGCATAACTGTTTGGCCATTTGTAAAGAAAACTAAGAAAAAAAACTTATTGCATTTGACATATTAAACGAAATTCCAGATAGATCAAATTTCAAATATAAAACATATTTCCAATATGCACTGGAATAAATCAGAAAAAAATATTTTTCTTTAAATATTTACCTGAAGTAAATCCAATATTTGTCATAGATAAGTCAAATTTATTTTAAAAATATTTTCTTAAGTCCAAAATAGATTAGAGGAAATTGAAATCGTTTTTTAAAATTTAGAGTTGACCATGTCATTAAAAGGACAAGTCACAAAAGAATGTTTATAAGTTTGACTATCTAAAAATATACTTTGTAAATGTTCAAGACTAATGTTTAAAAAGTCAAACAACAAATTATAAATAAATGGAAAAATAATTGCAATACAATTGAAAAACAAAGGCAAAATTTTATTACATGCAAATGTTATGACAGTTAATTTTTTAAAAAGTCTTTAAAAACTTTATGTTTCAGGAAATTGGTATTCTACCAGGCATTGATTTTACCCTGTGTAAAATCATAATGAATTAAAGTAAAGCTTAGAAAAATACTCATAAAAAATAAAATGAGGCTGTTAGTTTGAATTAGCAAAGGAATATGGGATTTTTAATAGTCAAGTACTTACGTAATTTAGATATACTGACTTTGTAGTTACTTATTTGTTGTTCTACTCTAAAAGTTTTATCTCTTACATTAAATTATTGTATTACAAAACAGAAGCTAACATTAAAACAGTATAACTCCCAATTAAACTTCAAATTTACTTAATATTTTATGGGTAAGTTTATTACAGCACTTTAACGTGTTGAGATTTTTACATGTGTAAGGTTCATAAATATGAAAGTATATGTTGAAATATAAAGTCAAATATTTTCAAGATGCTCAAATGTTATTTAGCCATTCACTTATGAATTCAATAAGCATTTATTGTAGTCTTAGAATATGCTGGGCATTTTGCTATATGATAAGCCTATGCAAATTCAGATGTTAGCAATTGTTTTTACTTCTTTCAGTAGTTAATATGCATACAAGGGGAACACACATGGTATAGATAATCCAACACACTGTTATAACACAACCTAATGTTTTATATCAAAATATGAGTTCTCAAATTTTTCCAAGGGAGCTATTATTTGGTCTCTAGTGTTGTCAATAGCTATTTCTTAAAAAATGCTTTAGAACATGTTAGAATGAATTTATACTTGAATTTTTTTTTCTAAAAGTATTTAGAGACATTTCTAATCTGAGGGACAAAAACATTCCCTGTGGCTTTAAAATAAGAATAGAAGGGTTGTTTATTTAGAAACTTAGGTGCTGTGGCCTCTGAAATGTCTTACCTCTTAACTTTCAATCAAGTTATCAGTGTACATAGAACTAGGGAGCTGAACTTTTCTGGAAGGGTGGCATACATACAGGAGGTTTACATAGGACCCCTCTTACCTATGCTGGCCTGCACCAGGTGTCGCCTCAGGCCCAGGCAGCAGCAGGGATTGGGATTGGAGACTGGGGAGACGGCAGATTATGAAGAAGGCCCCGGGGTGGAGGCAGGGGGAAGCCGGAGGGAGTCAGAGCAGGGCTGCCTAGATAGAGGATAGCAAAGTGTTTCTTGTTTGGTTCCCCTCTCACCATTTAAAGCCAAATGAGTAGATTATAAAATCACCAAATCTTAAAATTCAGTGAGCTCTTAGTCTTACTGTCCCTGGTAGAACCATATACTCACCAGAGTATTTTCTGTAAAACCTACTCATTAGGTTTAAAGTTTCCTAGATGGCAAACTCAAGCCTACTCATTCCAGTTATATTTAGTTTTATTGAACCTAGTTATTTTTTTATCCTAGATGTTCATGTTAAAAGCTAAAACTTTACATAGAGTTTACATATAAAATACATACAAACATACATATATACATACCAAGTGGTCAATGACTGAGCACTGTGTGGGGAGGTTTTACTTCTAAGTCCAGGACGAGACTATAGCCTTTGGGGATGAAGTTCAGGACAGGAGAAGTGAAACAGATTTTTAAAGCCGTCACAAACTGCTCAAATTGCGAAAGCAAAGCCTCTGGTCACTACTGTTGAGCTGGCTGTCTTTGGGCTTATAGTCAGGTGGACAGTGGCCACCTGCGGTCAAGTGGAGCCTACCTGGGGTCCTGGTGACCAGAAGCCTCTATTGCATTTATGCCACGTTCCAGTCAAGGTGATGGGGCCTGCTCAGATCTGCACAGGTGTCAACAGGCCGGGGGCCATGTCAAGGTTTTCCAGGCTGATCATGTACCAGGTTCCGCTTTAACAGGTTTGCGTGTATTTATTTATATAACACTCATCAAACCGATGGGATAGCCATGCTTATTCATCCTCACCTTACAGATTAGAAAGGTGGGCACAGGAAGATTGAAATACTTGCACAAGGTCCCTATGTGGGTAAGTGGAGGGCCTAGATTTGAACCCAGGTGGTCTGGCTGCACACTGGGCTCATATTTATTGTGAAGCCTAAAAATATGAATGATGCATTAGAGAGTTAGATTTTTCAACACTCATATGGCTTATTTATTTTTGATTGCATAGGGAGGAAGAGAAAGAAAGAGGAAAATACTTTTTTAAAAAAAGATGGACAGAAATCAGTGTTTCCTGATGCTTGTTTGGGATATTTTCTCTCTTCTTTCTTCTCCTACCCCCCTCCCACTCCTCTCGTCCTCTGCTTCTTCTCCTCCCACCCCAGATATGTTATCTGGAAAAAAACACAAGAGGTCATATTTTAATTGATAAAGTTTCAGTATCATAGATCTAAACTCTCTGGTTATATTTTTAATTATTATCATTACTTCAGAGATCCCTGTGAGCAATTTAGTCCATTTCATAGTGAAATGAATGAAGAAAACATGAGCAATTGCCCATCAGTGGACAGAGTAATTTTGGAAACAGACACAGCAGAGACCTGGTGGCAGATGGATGTGCTCCAGGCAGCACTTGCCACACACATTCTCCTCTCCGCACCTCCATCTGTCAGCACACGTGGGTTACTATTTCGGGACTCAATTTATCCATTCGGAGAATAATTTTCAGGCTTGTTCTTAAAGTTAAAATAAAATCTGTAACACACTAAGACTTTTCCTTTCTGCCACTGTATTTCTTTTTTTCCCCCACTGGAAGTAAAATTATTAGAATAGGGATATAATTATACATTCTTGAGGGACAGGAGATGCTGGGATGGGATGATAAAATATTAAAATTTGACACTAATACAAAATTAAAATAATTAAAAGATGAACTAAGGATATCTTGCCTTCTGCAAGGAACATACTGCTTTAAAAAATATAGTATGATAATAAGCCATGGGTAGGAAAGTCCAGACTCAAAACGGAAGTGTTGATTTTCACTACATCTAAAAAGTAACTGTGAAGCTAGTTCTTGAATTTAGAAGGAATATCTAGTAATTAAATTCTTAGCTAAAATGAATTTTTTCCCCCTCACAGTTGAAGAGTCTAGATCAGTCATAGTTAGATCAGTCACAGTTTTATTTCAGTAAAAGGAGATGAACAAAATAATATTACTATTTCAGTTGTGGCCTAGTGGTCTGTAAGACTGAAGGTTCGCTGTCAGATTATGTAAGAAAGGGAGTTCAAAGCACACACTATTTTATGTACTCCTCTCAAAGTAACTGCTAAGAAAGGCTGCTTCATTTTTTTCTGAAAACAAACTCAGGTGTGTTTCTCCATTTGAATTAAAACAATAAAATGTTGCCACAGTACAAAGAAAGCAAACCTTGTATAATTAGATGTTAGGGTAAGCCCATGATGATGCTCTTAAACCAAGATGTCTCGACACTGGCTTTCCACAATGAGGCTTCCAAGAGGGAATGGATCTACTTCCTGTCCTCCAAGAACACCTTATGCTTTTCCCACCCTGTCCTGTGTTCTTCTTGCCAAAACTGCCCAGTCTCCTCTCTGCTGCTTGTACAAATCCTACAGTCTCTGGATACAGATCCAATTTCTTTCTTAAAGAAGTTCTACCCAATTGCTCCATTCTACGAGTTTCTCTTCCTTCTTTCTACTTCTAAATCACGTGCCATCCAGTGGCCACAGGGACTCCTACTCTACCGACTTGTGCCCATTGCACAGGAAGACACTGAGGTGAGGTTAGGAGAACAGAAGTATTGGGGATGTGCCTGTGAGAGATAAAGAGGGAAAGAGGCAAGACCAGGCAGGGAAAGCTGGACAAGGAGACCCTCAGTCAGTGAGGAAGATCTGACAATCTCAGCCAGTGAATGGGAATCTGGGGCAAAGACCGCTTGTTAGAAGAATCTTGCACTGGGCAGAGAAGGCCAGGTTCTAGAAGTCTCACTGTGCTCATCATTGGCTAGGAGTCCCTCAGAAAGACCTTGGCCTTTGCTCAAAAACTGAGGTGGCCGAAGAAGGTGCTGTAGCTAGAGATTGTCCGCTAAGTGCCCGTCTTACAAGTTCTTTCGGAAAGGGAGATTCTAACGGTACACCTCCAAGCTGCCATACTTGGAACGTACTGATTGAAGTTTTGCACTATTATTTGTGTCTCTTGTGGCTGTTCAATACACCAGGTGTGGTGGGCTGACTAATACCTCTCTCCTGTAGGTGTCCACATCATAATCCCCAGAACCTGTGAATGTATGAATAAGTTTAAGGGAATTTGCTGATATGACTAAGTTAAAGATACTGAGAGAGATATTAAGGATATTGAAAGGATATTGGATTTACCTATCTCCCATATAATCACAAGGGCTCTGATAAGAGGGAGGCAGCAGAGTTAGAGTAGGAGATATCACGGGAGAAGAAGTTAGAGTGATGAGAGAAGGAGGCCATGAGCTGAGGAATTCAGGAAGCTTCTAGAGGCTGGGAAAGGAAAAGAAATGGAGTCTCCCCTTTATAGAGCCTCCAGAGTGAACACAGCTCTGTTGACACCTTGATTTTAAGACTTCTGACCACCAGAACTATAAGATAATAAAGTTACGGGTTTTCTAAAGCCATTAAGTTTGTTGTAATTTATTACAGTGTTAATAGGAAATTAATATACCAGATATTTGTGACTTGCCTTCTGAGAGGTATTGGGGATCCAACATTGGATTAAAGTTTCTGGGGCTGTGAAGCTACCACCCTACAGGGAGACAAAGAACATAAGTCTCTCCTCTGAATAGGTGACGTTTGAGTAGATTACCAAATCAAAAGCACCTTGATCACACAGCCTAGAAAAACATTGTGCATAGAATAAGTTCTTAATAGTTTTGATTGCATACTGTTTGTTCTAAGGATTTTTAAGAAATAAAATCAAGTGTAGCCATTGTATGGCAATGCCTTCTTTTTCTCCATAAAATACTCTCATGAGATATCTCATTAGGTATCACTGCAAGCTGTTCTGGTCTGAATATTTATGGCCCCACAAAATTAATATGTTGAAAGCTAATCCCCAAGATGATGGCATTGGGAGGTGGGGCCTTTTGGAGATGATTAGGTCATGAGGACAGAGCCCTCAAGAACAGAATTAGTGCCCTCGTAAGAGAGGACCTAGAAAGCTGGCCTGTCCCTGCCATCATTTGAAGGCACACCAATAAGCCTCCACCTGTGAGCCAGAAACCCTCTCCCACCAGACATTTGACACCTTGATTGGGACTTTCCAGCTACTAGAACTGTGAGAAATAAATTTTGTTGTTTTTAACCTATTGAGTTTATGGTATTTTATTATAGCAGTATGAATAGGCTAAGACAAAAACTAAAGTACTGGTTTCCAAAGGCTATTAATATTTTTAGAAATTCTCTTCAGTCAGCTTCTAGCTTTAACTTTTGCCGTATGTACTAGATGGTATACTCGTATTAAGGTATTGGGAAAAATTCTTTCCAAAACCAGAGTTTTGCCTACCCAAACCCACATTTCCATATGCTTATTGACAAATCATGTATCTTTAGGAGCTTTTAATAATGTACTCAAATTTCAGTTTTATAAAATGTATTTATTTATGTATATATATTCATTGTTACCTTCACCCTGTGAATAACATACAATGGTCCAAGTTTTGGAGGTTTATTCAAGTAGAAAAAGAATGAAATTCAGTTTTTGAAATAGAATGTTACCGTTGAAATTGACTTTAGAGGATACTTCATTCCATCACACTCAGTCTGGGGATTTTCTACGGCCCTGGGCAAACGAACAGCTGACTGCTACCTGGACAGTTCTTGCAATGCCATGCCGACTTTTCCACAAGGCACCACTTCCACTATTCGTTTGACATGTGTACAAATATTTTATTTACATTTGCTGAAAGCTTCCACCCACTGGTCCGATATCTGTTCTTCCAAACTTCACGAAGTAATATTAGTGTCTATTCTGGGATACTGCATATTGAAAATAGATATTATTTTAAATCTTCTCATCAGCAGCTGAACATTTCTCAACTGTAGCATGGTTTTTAGATGACGCATCATCTTTTCATCTCCTTTGGTTGTTTTCTAGTTTCTTAATGGTCCTTCCATAATGCAGTGACTGAAACATGAAATAGTGCCCCAAGCATTGGATCATTCCATTCTTGATGTTCTGCTCTCTGATTTTACCACCACAAGGCTTGGACTAAAGTATACAGCACACCTTTGACAATTTTATAGAACCTTCTTATATGTGTGTGATTGAGTGTAGGTGAGTATTTAGGGATATTAAATCTTACTGTTTTTACGTTTTTGTTTATGAAATGTCTCTATCTTTGGTAATGTTTCTTTCAGTAAATTAGCACAGT
>CAUYRT010018800.1:0-16997 GCA_963574885.1 Lepilemur ruficaudatus
AGCCACTGAAGGTGTACATGGGGAAAGTGGGTGTCAGATTGGGATAAAAGAGAAGAGTCACCCATCAGAAGAAGCTGGACCAGGTCTTTAAGCTTCCTTCCAACATCAGTTTTACACATACACACATACATACACACACACACACACACACACACACCCTGACCATGCTGTTCAGAGCAGAGGGCTGTCTTGGGCAGGACTGGTTCTTTCCTTCAAACTCACAGAGAGCAGGGAAGTTCACTTCCTGCTAGGCAGAACAGGGCTTCCTCAAGCAGTTAGGCTTGGTCACCCCACCACCAGAGCTAAAGCTCAAGCTTCCCTTTGGTTATGGCTTCCCAGCAGGGCATTTTCTTTGGTAATATCTGGCACAAAATTATATCTGGAATAATTTCCCTCTTTGCCCCAAGGGGCCCCTCTCCTTCACCCCCACCCTTCCTGGTGGGAGCTGGAGGGGAAAGTGTGCCAAGGAGGAAGCCTTCACAAAGGCTGGCACTGGCCTCCCTCTGTTGGTGTGGGGTCAGTTCTGTCTGGGCTAAGTTCTCACACTGTTCATAGTCTGGCACAGAGACCAGAAATGAGCCCCCAATAATCTGAAGGCAGCAATGGCAGTTTTGTGGACACTTACTATTTCAGTTAAGCTTTGAATACCTAAGACAGCATAAAAGTTCATCATGCCCAGTGGTTTTCAAATTTTTCTGCACATTAAAATCCTCGGAGGAGTCTTAAAAACAATCCCAATGCCCAGTCCACACCCCATCTGGACCAACTGCAATGGATTCTTTGGGGTCCAGGCACCAGGGTTTGTTTACAACTTGCCCAGTGATTCCTCTGTACAACCACATGTGAGAAAACCAGTGATCTAGCCCAGGGCTTCCCAAACTTGAAGTGTAAAAGCATCACCTGGGGATCCTGCCAAAACGCAGATTCTGATTCAGTAGGTTTGAGGTGAGGCCCAACGGTCTGCATTTCTGGCAAGCTCCCAGGTGCAGGGGAGGCTCCTGGTCCATGGACCACTCTCTGAGCAGTGAGACTCTAGCCAACTGACTAATTGAACTCAGGTTAACTAGCTGGACTGATTTTCCAGAGGGGCTGCAGGAAGCCTGGGTTTACTGCTGATCAAAGGCTAAACAGCAATTTGCTCTGTTCTGTGAGACAAGCTCGGGGCCTAACCAAGGAGCACTTCTTGCCTTTTGGGCTGCAGTCATCACTTGCCGTTCATAGACGTCGAGGTTCTGGTTCATGAGCTCCAAGGCCTGCTTGCGGCTGGTGAGAGCTAGCGGGTCTGGACTCAAGACGGACTGGTGCTCGTACACGGCAGCCACGTAGTTCTCGGCCTCCTGACGTCCGGCCACGCAAGCCTCTCCGGCGTGGACTCCCAGGGCAACCACGTAGCAGCCGCAGAGGAAAAGAGCAAGCGTACTGCCGGCTCCAGACATAGTGCAGACCATAAATCTGGAATGTAACGGGGCAAGGGGAAAACAGCTGAATAAAGAATCCTGCCAAGAATTTAACTTTCACAGCTGTGATTTATTAATCCCAGCAATTAAACTCACCCGCAGTGATACTGCAGCTCAAAGAGTTTGTTTCATGTTCCTAATAAAAGACTACGTGTTTCTCTCCAAACACGTAGCAAGCTACGTTTAAAATGGCTCGCTGTGTTAATAGTCTGATTTTAGAACATTTCCAAACAGTCTCACTGTTTGCCGTGATTTTCTCAGCCAGTGTTCAGCAAGGCTGTAGTGCGTCACCGCTCATTTTTCTAGCTGTGTGCTGAAGTTTTAAGCAATAGCAATTATTCTGATTATGTGGCATAATTCTGTGATACATTTCACACTCTACCCCTGCCCTCCATACACACAGACACGCTGCTGTGGCCGTCATGATACAGCTCAGCTTGCCTCGCCATAAAAACCAAATGGATTAAAACCCTCCCACATTTCTGCGGTTAGTAATGAACATAATGGATAACGGTCCCTTTATTCAGCACAACATTCTTTATTTGGTGCCAAGAAACTGCTGACTTCTACCTACATGCCAATATCTACTCTCCGTTATACACAGGCAAAAAGAAGTCTCCAGTCAGAGCACGGCTTTTTTTTCCCTTTGAACTTGAGAATTGTCGCATATCATCACTCTCAACCTTCGTCTCTGTGACTCCAAAACTTTTGCTCAAAAGCACACTCATTTGGAAATAAAGTCCTTTTTGCAGTGATAAAATACAATTTTCTAGAAAATAAACTAGAATTTTCCAGAAAGCAAACTCAGCTTTATAGTTCCTACCATAAAAGATTAGAAGTAAATGACACTCCTGAGTGTCTTCCCTCCTCCAAGAATAGGAATGTTTATTTCTAAAAGTTGTATGTCACTAAGTGTTTTAGAGTGAGCAGTCCAATTCCGTCTTGAAAATCAGCCTGGCCTCCCAGCCGAAGCCCGACGCCTGGCACACGGGTTTACCAGGGAGTGTGCCAAGGCCAGGCCACCTGCCTGTGGAGATGTGCTGGGGCTGACCAACTGCCCAGAATCCGGATTAAACGTCAAGATAACAAAGACAAGTCAAGGAATCACATTGCTGCCCTTTAAAAAGAAAACAACATCCTGTCCAAGTCTCAGCTCATAACTCCTGTGTTTGTATTTCAAAACCAAACTCCCCAGGCTGCAAATTTCTTTTTATTTTTTTGTCAAAAGTTCCAGAAACAAACCATAACTATTTTCAGCAACAGAATAAGGACTAGGGATGCTCATTCAGAATCCTGGCAAAATGAAACACTTCTCAGAATGAGAAGCATTCTCTCACCCCAACCCTGCCCCATCTCAAACTGTTACTTCTTTCCCCAGAAAATAAATGTGCCATCCAAACCACCAGACTCCAAGACTTGTTGCCATTCATCTGGGACACTGTAAGCAATGTTTTAAGATAAGAACAATGAGCCTTTGAGCAAGCAGTCATGAGTTTTTGAGTAGAAACAAAAGTATAATTGATAAGCTTTTCTTAATCTGAATTTTGCCTCTAAAGACAAGCAAGGAATAATTTTAAATGCGTCAAAAATCTACTTTCTGGCTGGGCACGGTGGTTCACGCCTGTAATCCTAGCACTCTGGGAGGCCGAGGCAGGTGGATCGCTCAAGGTCAGGAGTTCGAAACCAGCCTGAGCAAGATTGAGACCCCGTCTTTACCAAAAATAGAAAGAAATTAATTGGCCAACTAAAAATATATAGAAAAAAAAAATTAGCCGGGCATGGTGGCGCATGCCTGTAGTCCCAGCTACTTGGGAGGCTGAGGCAGAAGGATCACTTGAGCCCAGGAGTTTGAGGTTGCTGTGAGCGAGGCTGACGCCACAGCACTCTAGCCCAGGCAACAGTGAAACTCTGTCTCAAAAAAAAAATAAAATCTACTTCCCATTCCATCTCTGGTTTCACAATTGTAATAACAGGCAGTGGTTTGGGGGGAGAACTTTCATCTTCAAAGTCATACTGACAGTATTTCCAAAGTATAAGGCAGTAGCCTCCCTAAGAGGTGTGAAAACAGAGGCCAAGAGAGGGGCATATCCCAGTCCCTGGTGGAAGCAAGTCCAGAGCCCCTGGGGTAAAAGCGGGCACTCACAGTACGTCCCTTTCTCAGCTGAGAGCTCTGCACCACTGATCTGGGAACACGGAACATTTGTTTAAGTCTAAGGGACTTGCAATCCAGCAAAACAAAGAACCTGCAGAACCTGCAAGATATCACATTTCTATTTTGAGAAATAAAATTTATTTTACAAAAGAAGCCTCTTTACAAAAGAGCTGTACGTGGCAATCATTTGTGTGTGAACAAAGGTAGTTGATAATACGAGGTTATGCAGATTTAGCCAGGTATTCCTGCTTGAAGAACCAAGCTTAATGAGGTGGGAGAGATGAGTAATTACAATAAAACAGGTACAGTCAGCGGGTTCCACGTCCACAGATTCAACCGCCCCCGGATTAAAAATATTCAGGGAAAAAAAGCCCAATAAAAGTAACAATGCGCCGGGCGCGGTGGCTCACGCCTGTAATCCTAGCACTCTGGGAGGCCGAGGCGGGCGGATTGCTCAAGGTCAGGAGTTCGAAACAGGCCTGAGCAAGAGCGAGACCCCGTCTCTACTATAAATAGAAACAAATTAATCGGCCAATTAAAAAAAAAAAATTAGCCGGGCATGGTGGCGCATGCCTGTAGTCCCAGCTACTTGGGAGGCTGAGGCAGAAGGATCGCTTGAGCTCAGGAGTGTGAGGTTGCTGTGAGCTAGGCAGACGCCATGGCACTCCAGCCCGGGCAACACAGTGAGACTCTGTCTCACAAAAAAAAAAAAAAAAAAAGTAACAATGCAATAATAAAGAGTAATGCAAATTTAAAAACAATACAGTATAACAACTATTTACATTGTATTAGATTATTATAAGTAAACCAGAGATGATTTGAAGTATATGGAAGGATGAGCATAGGTTATATGCAAATACTACACCATTTTATAAAATCTAAGGGACCTGAGCATCTGAGAGTTTGGGTACCCACAGGGGTCCTAGAACCAATTCCCCAGAGATACTGAGGGACCACTGTACAACAGTCTGCCCTCCTGCAGAGTGATGAAACAGGAGACATTGTAACTAAATTAGCAAGTGCCGGTTTCTCCTCTTTGGCATCTCCTCTTTGGCATCACGTGTACTGTCTCAGGAAAAACCCACGGGCAGAAGCAAGGATTTTGAAGGCTCAGCAAGCAGCAGCGGGGGTGCTTGGTTTTAAAGTGGCAGGACTGGAAGGGCCAAGGCATCCCCCAGATGCTGTGCAGTGGCTACTAGATGCCCCTGACAGCATGCACAGGCATACTTAGGTGTCGGGGCTCCTGGGAACACGGGGCTCTGGAAGTCACGGAGTTCTTAGAAATCCAGCAACTGGCTTGTCTTCAGAGCCGGTCAGGACCTGGACCGTATAGAAAATGGTGACTAGTGTGTGCCTGGTGTGACAGGTAGCAATGCCCTCTCACTGAAGGGCATGTGACATGGGGGACTGAACTGTAGGAAGGGCCCGGTGTGAATGCACAAGGGGGTGACCACGTGCTTGCCCTCTCAGATTGGTGCCTTGGCCCATGAGGTACCCTGAACCCCACTGTCAGGAAACAGCAGAGCCAGGAGGGTGCTCACTTTGGACAGCTGTGCAACAGCTGGCTATGAGCCAGCCCAGGGTGCAGGCGCCATGGGTTTAGCAGTGGACCAAGTGGGCCTCCCCTCGTGGGGCCCACCACGTCAGATGGCGAGAATACCAAGAGAAATGAAGGCAGTGACAAGGGCGGTGGTGGGACAATTTGAGGTAGTGTGGACGGGGAAGGCCAAAGTTCTTACAGTGTGCCAAGAGGATGCACCCAGGAGACAGGAAATGGTTGATGGGGTGGGAAGAGAAGCCAGAGAGGCATCTTTAAGCAAGGATCCTGACCTCTGAACAGCCTTACAGATCTGCTTCTCGTTTCATAAGGCAAAACATGCCCCCAACACCAATCCTGATCAGGAAAGTTCTTTCAATCTAAGAAGAAGAGGAATCAAAGTCTAAATTACATGGAAATCTATTTCATGGAAATTTGGTAACATGTCAATCATTAGATATTTTTACACACAAGGGATTCTTTTCCCCCACCTTGCTAAATGATTCATCTTGATAATTACCCGTGTTTCCTTCCTAGCCATGCTATTACAATAGCGTCTTTTGCAACAAAATGAAAGGATTATTATTAAGGAATTCTTAATAATTTCAGAGGCAGGTATATACATTTTAAAAATTTATATATAGACCTACGGATCTTTGTAATGAAAGATCTCGTCACTCTCTACTTGTCAGGGAGAAAAACAGTCCCATGGTTGGGAAAGGAGGCAGGAGAAGTTGGCAGAGGAAATGTCACATCCTGTGGAACAAAGCCTGAGGGACTTGCTAAGTCATCAGGAAATCAGCATAGTATACATTCCTATGTATAGCTGACAAGATGCCAAGAAAAACACTGTAAAGTTCAAATAGTTTTAAAACTGTTCTCATGAATTTTGTGATTTCCTTGTCTAAATTCTTTTACATAAGGAGGAGAAATAACATCTATCTCTGTTTCATTTACATAATGTGAATTTAAAGAAATTGTAAGAGACATTTTATTTCCCAGAAAGTCTTATGACTGCCTCTTGTTTTCTTATTGTCCCATCTGAGTGTGCTAGTCATTAGCTTGTCTGTGCCTGGCCCCTGGAACAAGAAGCTCGACAAGGGTTTTAGCCTTGGCAGCTTTGTTCAAACCCACCCACCACCAAGACTTTTGACGTTTCAGTTGGAAAGGTCAAGTGGAAACGCTTGTGAGTGGCAACGGATGATTCAAGCCTGAACTCACAAGGAACAGTGAATAAATTACCACATTAATTTAAGTCCTCTGAGTTGAGGTGGTAAATTGTGATTTCACTTTTTAGAAAATTCCAGCTATTATCTTCAAAAAAGAGAATGATATACAAAACGGTAACTTTGCACTGTGCCTTTGATTAGGGCCAATTTCTGCTCCATGGACTAGAATAATTTATCCTAGGAAACCAAATGTGCAATCAAAGGATCTTGACACTTTAACCTAAACATGTCATCTTTCTTTTCCTCAAATGGGAAATTATCTTCACAGTTTAAGTCAAATAAACCTTCTTCCGGAAATGCCATGTTTTTAATGTAAAAGGGCTTTTTTTGCATGTGGTATTTGGATAAAGTCTTAGTCTATTTCACTTCGATTGTTCAGACAGAAGGAACCCCAGCTGAGGCTGCTTCTACAGGTTTGCTACTGCCACCCTGTGTACAAATTGAATATCATTAACCCAAGTGGGTACCCACGTGATCTTAAGCATCACATTGACAAGGTGATTCTTTAACAGTAAATGGATGTGGTTTTTTTCTTCCTTTCCTTTCCATTTCTAATATTTCTTGTCTCTCTTTTACAGTGAAAAAAATAAAACATTTGATTTTCCAAGATCTTAGTTTCATGCAAGCTGTTTTTAATTTCCCATAATCCCACAACCATGGCATCTTTTATATTCACAAGTTCTAAATTTGTTGTGATTTCATAGGATGGGACTAAATGTAAAAAAGTGATGCTGTCCATCCCCACTGTGACAAATAGCCTCTGCAGGGGGAAATCTGCCCTAAAGGATCTATAGGGACAAAATTTTATATCAATGCCACACTGCATTTTACATACACTATAAACCATTTTAATACCCGTTATTACTTTTTATCTTCCTGCCACATAAAGCAGTGAAAGCAGATGGTAAAACTCTATTTTCATGGGCAGGGGCAACTCCAGGACTGGGTAGTGGTGAGCATGGGACTGGAAGCCAGTCCTCCTAGGACATGTTGAAGAACTGGGGGAATTCATTGGTCAAAACTTCAAAGACCACTGGGGACTCTTCAATGTAGCTACAGAGAAATAAACAGACATTTCAAAATAGCACTCCCAAGGCAGATTCTGGGTAATTAGACCCGAGCAGCGGTTCTCAAATATAAGCGTGCCATCAGAACCACCTGGGGGGCTGGAACACATAGATCCCTGGACCCCAGACCTAGTTTTGATTCAGTAGGTCTGAGATAGGGACTGAGAATCTGAATTTCTAACAAATTCCCAGATGATGCTGATGTTCCTGGTCTGGGTCACACCTGGAGAACCACTAGAATAGAGCATAAAAACATGCACATCCTATATTTTGACTCCTACCTTTCCCTCGCATCAAAGAAAGATATGTGTCAGAAAGGTCACCTTTACTTCCCAGGTGTCTCTCCAATAAGGCTGATAGAACTCGGGCAGATTTCAAAGCGTTTCTACCATATTTAGTGAAGAAAAGCAGCAAAGAAAGTATTTAAACACTAAAATTAGAGGGAAAGGCCTCCCCCAAAACAATCTGATACAGGTCAGTTAGTGAACTCAGTGCTTGTTTTAGCCATGACAGGAACACCACTGAAAAACTAGGTTGAGGCCAGGCGTGGTGGCTCAAGCCTGTAAGCCTAACACTCTGGGAGGCTGAGGCGGGTGGATCACTCAAGGTCAGGAGTTCAAAACCAGCCTGAGCAAGGGTGAGACCCCGTCTCTACTAAAAAAAATAGAAACAAATTAATTAGCCAACTAAAAATATATAGAAAATATTAGCCGGGCATGGTGGCACATGCCTGTAGTTCCAGCTGCTCGGGAGGCTGAGGCAGAAGGATTGCTTGAGCCCAGGAGCTTGAGGTTGCTGTGAGCAACGCTGATGCCACGGCACTCACTCTAGCCCAGGCAAGAGAGTGAGACTCTGTCTCAAAAAAAAAGAAAAGAAGAAGAAGAAGAACCAGGTTGTTACTGGTTTTCATTTGTTTAAATAAAGTTCCTGATTTTAAAAACAAAACAGGGGCAATATAGTAAGACTAGATAATCTGAAAACTCTTTCAACCATATTCTGAAAAAATGTAACAGATTATTATCAAATACACATCTGAGTTTGCAGGAAAGTTAAGGGAAATCTTGGGAGGTCAAAAATGAATCGTGAGAAAGTAAATCTCATTGATCAGAGACCTGGACCAGGCAGAAAGGAAAATACATACAGAAAAGGCTTTTCCACTATCAGTCAGTCCTCGGAGAGAAGAATGGTGGGGGAACTTCTAGCTACTCTGCTCTTTTGGAATGTTTATGGCTTCCAAAAGCCATCACCAAATTCTCTGAAATGAGCCTCAGCGGGTGTCAGGAAGGCATTGTCTTGAAAACCCTTTGGGAAATTTCTCCTCCATTTCCTTGTTGGACTACCTCAAATTAAAGTCAGCAGAAGAACCACTTTCTAGGTAATGAGGACCTGAGGGCTGGACATCCAGGAGAAAAAGAACCAGTGCCTAGAAAATATGATGTCCTAGAACCACATGTCAACATTTTCAAGGACAATTGCTCAGAAATGTGGGCAAAGTAAAATTGCTTCGTGATTATTAAATGTATGGTGAAATGTACCGCACAATGTAAGTGTACGGCAGACGCAGCATCACTACTTTGAGTCCCGTCACCCTTGTACTCTGACCTGCCAGCACTCAAGAGTGAAACACGGAGCTGAAGCTGCCCAAGATCCAGGCAGTAGAAAACAATGCACTGGGTAACAGAGCCACGGCACCATGCTATCCAAATCAAAAGAACAATCCCTGATAGGATAGTCTAGAAATACTGCAACTGAATGATAGTAAGAATTGTAAAAGGAACAGTTTTTTAAAAAGCAAAAGTAAACCATAGGACTAGAAATAACATGCCAAAGGCCACCGTTTCCAGTGGAGAGACTAAAGAGATAAGTATTTGGGAGAGGCATAGTGTAGATTACCAAGAAAGAAACAAAAAGCAGGTGAACGGGTGCTGATGCTGTCAGTTTCTGAGCACACGTGGAGAATGCTCTTGTCACAAGCACAGTGGAAGACATGGTGACTGACAGCGTGCTGCAGGTACTCAGGTGTTTGGTTAGAGGGTAGAGTACAATTAAGAATGGCAGCGACCTTTCCAGATCTATTCACACACTTGGCAGTCTTCTTCAAGCATGGCATGGTAGATGTGTAGAGAAATGGTTAATATCTCCACCCTTGTGCCTCTTTTCCTGGAGGCATTAAGCATTTTTCTTTTCTTCTTCTTTGGTTAAATCAGTAATTACTTATATGCCTTTCTTCTTCTGGCAAATATCCCAGCTCCGTCATAGCTGCATCCTGGTTCTAACACAAGTCCCATTGCCCGATGCCAACCAGACTCTCAATGGGGCAGACATCTGACTGGCTCCCCTAGTCCTACAGCTTTACCTGGCATGCAGGTCCAAGGCTTCCAGATCTGGGCACCCTAGGGTGACGGGAGTATGGGATTGGGCAGGGGATTCAGTCCTCTACAAGAGTTTTAAGTGCTATATTCCTCAGCACTAGAGGCAAAGCAGACAGGGATATTCTAGCTTCTTTTGGGAAAGCAGTTACTCTTAAACTAGAAGGGGATTGCTATCCAGAGCCAAGATTTCAACCAAACCTATTCCGTCCAAAAGCCCATACTCTTTTTATGCCACCACACTCAAAATAATGGGGGAGAAGTTTGATTGAATGAGAGACATTGGGATGAATGAATAACAATTTGGAAATAAGTTTAAATACTTTAGGCCATACACAAAAATAAACTCAAAATCATCTGAATGTTAGGAAAACTAGCATAAATTAGAATTAGTTATCAGACACTTGACGAAACAACTTTCTAAAATTTGAAGCAGTTAAAATAATGTAAGAAACAGGCCAGGCGCAGTGGCTCACACCTGTAATCCTAGCACTCTGGGAAGCCGAGTTGGGAGGATTGCTTGAGGCCAGGAGTTTGAGACTGGCCTGAGCAAGGGCAAGACCCCGTTTCTACTAAAAATAGAAAAAATTAGCTGGGTGCAGTAGCACACACTTGTAGTTCCAGCAGCTCAGGAGACTGAAGCAGGAGGATCATTTGAGCCTAGGAGTTTGAGCTTGCAGTGAGATACAATGATGCCACTGCACTCTAGCCATGGAGACAGAGTCTCTCTCTGTCTCCAAAAAAAAGAAAAAGAAAAAAACAGATCGACAAATTAAAATTTACATGCAAAATATAAATATCAAGACAACACTTACAAACAGGCAATGAACAAAAACACATTTTAATGAGAAGAAAACACATCATAAACAAACACTTTGGAAGACTTTAAACTTACATACAAAATAAAAATTAAGATGGTACTATTCGGCCAGGCGCAGTGGCTCACACCTATAATCCTAGCACTTTAGGAGGCTGAGGTGAGAGGACTGCTTGAGCCCGGGAGTTTGAGGTTGCAATGAGCTATGGTGATGTCACTGCACTCTAGACTGGGCAACAGAGTGAGACCCTGTCTCAAAATAACAAAAAACAAAAAACTGGTACTATTAAAAATATTAAATTTGTAAAAAAATTAAGGGGTAAAGTAGTAAAGTGATAATAAATAGCAATGTGTTACTGGTATAAACAAGTTTGAAATATTGTATTATGAGTCATAAACAGGCTACCTCTGGGACTTTATCTTATTTAATAGTAAGTCATTTTAAGCAAGGAAAAAAGGTATTAGTTGAAGTAATAGCATACCATGGAAGTAAAGAATATAGGCTTTTGAGTTTCAACACATCTCAGTTGAAATCCTGGTGCTGATATTTATTATATGACCTTGTTTTATTTAACATAACTAAGCTTCAATTCCTTCATCTATAAGTTGAAATAAAAATATCTGTTGTAAAATGCCCAGTGTTCAATAAGTCGAAGCTAGTTGAAACAGAAGGATAAGTCCCAATAGACAAAAGCTAGAAACAAACAATATCCAGGAAGAAAGTTAAGAAAATTAATGTATATCAGCCAGGTAGAATATTAAGCAAAAATTATAGAGATAATTACGAAGTCTTTGAAAATGAAATAGGCTTAAGATGTGCTAAACAAATATATTGTGAAAAATTTTCTATATTTACTATAATAGCTAAGTAAAATATGTATGCATGTGAACAAAGACTGAAAAAGAATGTGAATAAATGAAAACATGCCAGCCATTTTTATGGGGATTTAAAATGCTTTCTTAAATGTTATACAGTTTTTCTAATAAATGAAAACCATAAGGAAAAAATAAAGAGCTGACTTCAGGTTTCCAGTCTGGCATGGAGGGAGCTAGTAAGTTGCCACTCCATCCTAACAACAAGTAAAAGGCTAAACAAAAACTAAAAACCAACAACTCTTCTTAGATACGTCAGAAAATTGAGGTCACAGGGCAAACTTTTGCCCCCAGTATTAGAGAGACAGGTGGATACAGACAATCACAACTTACCAGAGCAGAAACCCACAAGCAGAACCTCCACAGGAACCAGCACCCAGGTAGGAACACCCAAAATGTAACTGATGAAGTGCTGGAGGCTCAGCAGGGACAAGTCTATGAGTTAAAAACTCCAGTCTCAGATGGGTGCTCCCACACTTTTGTGAATTTTACCTCTAGGAGCCGTACCAGGTTCTTAAAAGGAAGACTGGGAAAAATCCCAGCATGCTTCTGGCAGAGGCTGGGGAAAAGTAAACAAAATATTCTTTAGCAGGCCTGACCTCCAGAGAAAGGATTTTACCAGAGCCTAACCTATTGGGGTTTTATCAGAGCTCAACCGCCCCGAGGGAAGGGAAATACCCAACTCTAGGCCCCTCTAGCCATTCAGTTCCACCTGGAGGAAGGGGGCTGAGAAGCACTTGTAAAGTTCATGGTCCCAAGGCACAGGCTCCCTAAAAGACTGAGACCTAATCACAAGACTATAGAACATGTCCCCTCCCACCATACCTCACCATGCATCACTAAATGTCTGTTTACTGCAGTTCCTTTACCCAGTACGTCATGTCTAGCTTTCAACAAAAAATTACAAGGCACATTAAAAAGTAAAAAATACAGTGTGAAGAGGGAGTAAACATCACAACCAGAGTCAGATATGGCCAGGATGTTGGAATTATCAAACCAGCAATTAAAATCACTATGATGAACATGCCAAGGGCTCTTCCGGAAAAAAAGAGACAACATGCAAGAATAGATGGGTAATGTAAGCAAAGAGATGGAAATTCTAAGAAAGAATCAAAAAAGAAATGCTTGAGATAAAAAACACTAACAGAGAACAGGCAGGGTGGCTCACACCTGTAATCCCAGCACTCTGGGCAGCCTAGGCAGGAGGATTGCTTGAGCTCAGGAGTTCAAGACTGAGCAAGAGCGAGACCCCGTCTCTATAAAAAACAGAAAAATTAGCCAGGTGTGGTGGCTCTTACCTGTCAAGAGAATGAAAGACAAGCTACAAACTGGGAGAAAATATTTGAAAAAGGCATATCAGATGAAGGAATGTTATCCAAAATATACAAAGAGCGCCTAATAGTCAACAATAAAGAAAAGAATAACCTGATTGAAAAACGGGCAGAAGATCTGAACAGACATCGCACCAAAGAAGATACACAAATGGCAAATAAACTTATGAAAAGACACTCCACATCTCTTGTCATTAGAGACTTGCAAATTAAAACAACTAGATACCACCACACACATATTAGAAAGGCTAAAATCCAAAATGCTGACAAGACCAAATGCTGTTGAGGATGTGGAGCAACAGGAACTCTCATGCATTGCTGGTGGTAAGGAAAAATGGTACAGCTCCTTTGGAAGACAGTCTGGCAGTTTCTTACAAAACTAAACATATTCTTACCATATGATCCAGCAATCACATTCCTTGTATTTACCCAAAGAAGTTGAAAACTTATGTCCCTGTAAAAGCCTGTACATGGATGTTTATAACAGCTTTATTCATAATTGACACAATTTGGAAACAACTGAGGTGTCCCTTCAGTAGGTGAATAGATTAATAAACTGTGACATGGCCAGACAATGGAATGTTATTTGGTGCTAAAAAGAAATGAGCTATCAAGCCATGAAAAGACAGGGAGGAACCTTAAGATGCATATTATTAATTGAAAGAAACCAAACTGAAAAAGATACATACTGTATGATTCCAACTACATGACATTCTGGAAAATGCAAAATTACAGAAACAGCAAAAAGATCAGTGGCTGCCAGGAGGTAGGGGGGAGGGAAGGATAACAGGCAGAGCACGGAGGATTTTTAGGTCAGTGAAACTATTCGTATGATACTGTAATGGTGGATACATGTCATTATGTATTTGTGAAAACCCATCATATGTACAACACCTGTACACCAAAAGTGAATCCTAATATAAACTATGGACTTCGAGTGATAACAATATGTCATTGCAGGCTTGTCAACTGTAACAAATGTGCTACTCTGCACCGGGATATCGATAATCTGGGAGACTGTGCATGTGCTGGGGCAAGGAGTATATGGGAACTATATGTACTTTCTGCTCAATTTTACTGTGAACCTAAAACTTCCCGAAAAAATAAAGTATTTTAAAAATAAAAACTAAAAACAAATAAATAACTGAGAACCAGAGTGGTGAGATGTCACTGGGATATTTCACAATCTTGATATCTGAGGGCACTAGACTTTAAAGACCATACATGGCAGAAGACAAGATCTTGAGGTTGGAGTGAGATCTGTGTATGTAGCTAAAACCCTTAAAAAGCTATTCCCTCTTTGAAAAGATGGGCAAAAACAAACAAACAAATACCTGCCTGTCTGCTAAAGTAACTATCTGACACAGAAACTTGTATATCTCATCTTGGGCTCTAAGTAGGGGGAAAAAAGTAGCCCTTGAAAAATCATAACCAAAGCCTTTTCCCTATGTGGGTTCAGGATTCAAATTCTCACAACATACATGACCCTGGCAACCCCAAGCCAAGAAATGAGCACAGTGGTCTTGAGATGTTAACAGTCCTGAGATTCCTGGAAAAGCCAATCTACATCCTCTCTAAAGGAACTCTTCTCCAACCCAGGCCACTCAGGAGCCTCACAGGTAGAGCCCAAATAAATATGAACTCACAATTCAAAATTACTGAACACATAAGGAACAAACTATCATGCAAGAAAGTCAAAAGAACACAGCCAAATAAGGCCCCCAACAACTTCAGATGACAGTATTACTAGTGCAAATTATCAAATAAGTACATTGAAGATGATTAAAGAAGTACCCAGTGGAATCTAACATAGGTAAAAGAATAAGATATTGTCAAATGAAACCAGATGGAGAGATTTTGTGGCATGGGAGTTAGAGCTGGAAAAAAAATTTCTTAGAATGTACCACAGAGATGATAAAAATGGAAAAAGAGGTTAAGAGACATAAAAGACATATACAATGTTCCATCACATTTCTAATTGGAATTTTGGAAGGAAGAAATACAGAAAATGGCACATATTTGCAGGAGTAAAAGCTGAGAATTTTATCAATGAAATACAGAAATCCATAGATTCAGGATAACCAAAAAGAATTCTAGACACAACATGAAGAAACTTCAGTACTCCAAATATTAAAAAAAAAAAAAATCTTCAAAGTAACCAGAGTGAAAAGAGATTACCTTTAAAGATAAGGTAATCTGAATAACAGCAGACTTTTCAAGAGCAACCATAGAAGTAAGAAGACGATACCTTCAATGTGTGGAAAAAAAATAACTAAATCCAGAATGGCTTAGTTCACCTCCCACATAAACTTGCAAATAAACGGTAAAGAAAAAACTCACTCAAAAATGAGTAAATAAAAAACTCAGGATATTTTGAAAGAGACTATAAGAAAAGAAAGTGAAGATTACTCATCAGAAAATCACCACAAAGTAAATAAAAATTGTGACAAAACATTCTGCAATGAATGAAAAAAATAACAATTGCTTCTATAAAACAAAAGCACAAAGTAGACCAGGGACAAAGGAATTAAAAGAAAAAAGAGAAGGAGGAGGAGGAAGGAGATAGAGAGGGGTAAGAGGGGGCAGATGAGAAGAAGGGGAAGTGGGGAGGAGGGAGATGGGTAGGGGGAAGAGAAATGAAATGTTCTGTGGCAAGGCTCAGGAAAGAAGTAGGAGAAAAAAAATAAAACCATCAAAGAAATTAAGGTAAATATGGAAGTAGCACAAAGGGATCAGACGATTTTGTAAATAAGTGAGTAACATGGATGGAAATATAGAATTGAAAGGGAGTCTAGAGAAAATGACAGATATGGAGGCTAGGTGAATGAGATCGAACATACACATAACTGCAAAATCCATAAAAGAAAAAAGAAATAATGTGTTGTGGACACACCCTAAAATGATTCCTTATATAATTCTTGTTCCTTAAGTGCAGGGGGAAACTGTGTTTTGCTTCTAGCCAATAGAGTATGGCAAAGGTGAAGGGATTTCCGTATGTAATTAAAGTCCCGAACCGGTTAATTTTGTTACTCAAAAGAGATTATACCAGGTGGGCCTGACTTAGTAAGGTAAAAGCCTTTAAAAGAAGAAGGGTGCTCCCTAAATTCAGACACATTCTCTCCTGCTGTCCTTAAAGAAGCAAGCCTCTGTGAATTCTACAGCTGCAAGGAAATCAATTCTTCCAACAATCGATTGGCCTTGGAAAAGCACTCAGCCTCAGATGACACCGTGGGCCTAGCTGACACCTTCAGTGTAGCCTTGTGAGATTCTGAGCACAGGATCCAGTGAAGCCATGCTGAGACTCCACAGAAACTCTGAGATAACAAATAGGTCTTGTATTAAGCTGCTACATGAATGGTAATTTTTTATACAACAATAAATAATATATAATGGAACAGAAAAAATATTTAAAGATGTAATTGAAGAAAACTCACCAGAAATAAAAGCAGATTTGAATTTATAGATTGAAAGGATACAGAAAAATTCAAGAAAGAAATAAACAGAATGTCAATACCAGCAGATAGCCTAGTATCTGATCTCCAAAGATAAAGTAAGAATCACTAGGCAAGCCAAATAAAAAGATCAAGGGTGCAGGCATGGTGGCTCACACCTGTAATCCCAGCACTTTGGGAAGCTGACAGGGGAGGATCACTTAAGACCAGGAGTTGGTGACCAGCCTGGGCAGCATAATGAGACCCTGTCTCTAAAAGAAAAAGGAAAACAAATCAAGGGCATTTTAAAGGCAAAAAATCAGGCTGTCCTCAGACTTTACCACAATAATACCAATGCTAGTAAAAGCTTATAGAATCCTTTTGAAAAAGAAAACATAAACCAGAAATTTTATACTATGCCAACCTATGGTTGAAGTATAAAAATAACCGATAATAGGTTTGAAAATGCAAGAACTCAGGGAATATCATTCTCATCGGCCTCATCAGCCTTTCTCAAAAAAATGCATACATAGCCGGGCGCGGTGGCTCACACCTGTAATCCTAGCAGTCTGGGAGGCCTAGGCGGGTGGATTGCTCAAGGTCAGGAGTTCAAAACCAGCCTGAGCAAGAGCGAGACCCCGTCTCTACTAATAATAGAAAGAAATTAATTGGCCAACTAAATATATATAGAAAAAATTAGCCAGGCATGGTGGCGCATGCCTGTAGTCCCAGCT
>CAUYRT010018802.1:0-10019 GCA_963574885.1 Lepilemur ruficaudatus
TTTCTGCCGCCGTCCGTGGCGCCCGCCGGCCAGAGCCTCACCAAGATCGAGACGCTGCGCCTGGCCATCCGCTACATCGGCCACCTGTCGGCCGTGCTGGGCCTCAGCGAGGAGAGCCTGCAGCGCCGGCGCCGGCGGCGCGGCGACGCGGCCTCCTCCTGGGGCTGCCCGCTCTGCCCCGACGGCGGCCCCGCGCAGGGGCAGACGCAGGTGCAGGTGCAGGTGCGCGGCCCGGGCCTGGGCTCAGCCGCCCACTCCGGGGCGTCCTGGGGGTCCCCGCCAGCCTGCCTTGGAGCCCAAGTCATGCCTGAGACGCGCGACCCGCTGGTGCTGTACGCCGAGGCGACACGTCCCGAAGGGCAGGCGATGGAGCCGAGCCCCTCCTCTCCGGTTAGTACCTCCTTCCCCGTGCGGGGTGGCACCCCTGCTGTCCGCGCCCTCGGCGCACAGCCCCACTGCCAGGACCGGTCATCCTGCCGCACCCCCGCCGGCAGCCTGGTCTCAGCCTGGTCTCACCTGCTTGCTCTCCGGAGCAACGGAGCAACGTAGTGTGCCCAGGACGTCAAGTAACGAGGGGAGGGAGAGGCCACGCAGGGGACAGGGCCCAAAGTTCCCCTGAGAGTGGAGCCTACAAGCGCGGACACACGCACATGCCGGCCAGTGCTGAGGGCTACGCTGTTCTCTCTCTCCTTGCAGCTCTTTTCTGGCGACATGCTGGCCCTGTTAGAGACCTGGGTGCCCCTCTCGCCTCTGGAGTGGCTGCCGGCCTGAGGAATCCTCGTGAAAACGGACAGCTGGTGCCCTGTCTGTGAGCACCAAAGCTTTTTGGCTTAAGCACCTTCGAAATGGTTCCTCTCCAGATTGCCTTTCCTGAAAGAGAGCACCAGCCCTCTTGATACTGGCGTGGACATTCCTGCAGGTGACAGCCTGTCCGCACCTAGGACAGTCCTTCCCAACCCCTCCCTCGGTTGAGGGACCCATAGGGTAGACACTTTGAAGCAGGCAGGAGTCTGTGCCTAGTGTGAATATATTTATTTATGAATAAACAAACTGTGCCGGTGTCAGTTGGCAATTGCTTCTTCTTCTAGGTGGACACGTAGCTCCCTCTCTCTCCTCGGAAGAAGAACATGGGGAATTGGGAGTGGTTCTTGCAATCTTCAGTCCCCAACATCCACAGGGCCAGGCCCCTTCCACCTTGCCCCCAGCCCTGGCTCGGCATCTCCTGTTCCAGATGGGCCAGCCTGGAAGGGTGGGGTGGGGCCTTCCTAAGAGAAAGTGGCAGCAAGTAGAATCTGTTTATCTTTTCTTTGAACTTGATGGGGAACTGGATAAAACCAAAATATTTCTGTAGAAAATACAACTCTAGGCTGGGCGTGGTGGCTCATGCCTGTAATCCTAGCACTCTGGGAGGCCAAGGCGGGCGGATCGCTCAAGGTCAGGAGTTTGAAAACAGCCTGAGCAAGAGCGAGACCCCATCTCTACTAAAAATAGAAAGAAATTAATTGGCCAACTAAAAATATATAGAAAATATTAGCCGGGCATGGTGGCGCATGCCTGTAGTCCCAGCTACTCGGAGGCCGAGGCAGAAGGATCGCCTGAGCCCAGGAGTTTGAGGTTGCTGTGAGCTGGGCTGATGCCACGGCACTCTAGCACGGGCAACAAAGTGACACTCTGTCTCAAAAAAAAAAAAGAAAGAAAGAAAATACAATCTATTATTGAGTACTTTTTGTACATCAGGTACCTTACACATATTACACCCAAATAGCCATTTTACAGAAGGATAAGGATTTCGTTAGCTCCATTCATTCTGGGGCTTGAGGGGGGACCAGCTCCACGGGGTCATTTCACTGTGTCCCCAGGCCTTACTACCCTTGTGCTGGAGCATCCTGGCCTTAGACCCTGGGATTTTCCCATCTCCTTTCTCTCTGATTTCCCTCTCACGTGGTTTAGGGACATAAATAACATCTGTGGGGCCGTCCCGAGTTTATATAACCGTGACCTCCTAGAAGCCTAGCTAGGGTGAGATGAGGGGCCTGACGGGTTGCATCCAGAGGCACACAGATGACTTTCAAGCAGGCAGCTGCTGTGCTGCTATCTGCACTGGCTGGCTTCAGATCTGGGCAGCACTGTGCTGGGGAGAGGGAGCCTTGAGCCCAGAAAGACCGTGGCCTCAGCCCGCCATGGAGCAGTGAGCCTTGGAGGGTGGGCTGGGAGCGAGGGGGTGTAGTTTCTGCCAACCCTCTCCTTCACCCCCTATAGATACCCAGTTCTCTCCTCTCCCTCAAGTGTCTGGAATAAAAGCCTTAATGTGTTTTATAAGAGCTTTGTTGAGATAGAATTCACATACTATAAAATTCACCCTTTTAAGGTGTACAATTCAGTGGCTTTAATATGTTCATAGAATTGTGCAATCATTGCCACTAATTTTAGAACATTTTCACCCCTAAAAAGAAAGCCTGCACCCATTGGCATCATTCCCCATTATTCCCCCCTCCCAGGCCCTGGCAACTAGTCATCTACTTTCTGTCTCTACAAGTTGTTTATTCTGGACATTTCATATAAAAGGAATCATAATGTATGGCCTTTCGTGTCTGGCTTCTTTCAGTGAGCATGTTTTTAAGGTGCCTGTGTGTTGCCTCCTGTATCAGAACATCATTCCTCTTTATTGCCCATTAGCATCCCACTAGACAGCATTGGTGGTGATGGGCTTGTTTCTAAAGCACTTCTGAGGTCATTTCCAGTGCTCTGGCCCTGGCCAGGGAAGGGTGGTAATGCAAGTGGGGTCGGGTCCCCGATCTGCAGTTCAGGGGTCCCAGGGCACCCCTTGGCTGGCGTTTGGCTGCAGAGAGTGGGATCCAAAAGCTGAGGCCTGCGGGTGGTGGGATCTCACACCTCCGTCACCCCGCTTCCTGCACCTCTGGCCCATCTCTCACTCCCCTCCCAGGACCCTAACTGGGGTAGGGCGGGAAGTCTTCTCCTGGAGCAGACCCAGCTTACAAAATCTATTTGCATGGCAAAGGCCCTGTGTTTTTGGCTGGGGAATTAAAGTTATTAGCAAGTCTTTTCACAGATAAGTGGGGCTCATTGGCCAGCCCCCTTCCCTGCGGAGGGCCTCTCCTCCCGCTCAAGGCAGGGAGCAGCCCACTGTTTATTAGCACCTGAGTGTGAATTTTCATTAACAGGGCCCTGCTAATAGCGGCTGAGACAGAAGATTGGCGATAGGAAGGGTCGCCTCCCACCCCAGCCCCGCTTCCTGGCTCCATGCACAGCAGCCAGAGGAAACCCCGCCTGCCTATCCCCGTGAGAACACCAGTGTCCAGGTAGGTGCCCATGCCAGGTGGGAGGGGAGCCTCAGCCCAACTATGAGGTGGCCCTAGTTACAGGGCCATTTGAAGAACAGGAGAGTTAAGTAAGGAAGAGGCTAACTAAGGTGCCCATACAGATGCTAAGTGGCAGTGTTGGGATTTGGACCCAGGTATGACCCCAGACCTCTGTACTTAACCACTGGGCGCACTGCAGTTGCTACAGCTGAACAGCGGCTTGTCCCAAGAACAAAGGGTCCTCAGTGGCACCTCGCCTCCCCTGAGGCTCTGGCAGGATGCCCAGTCTGGAGTGGTCTGAGCCCAGGCCCAGCATGGTGCGAGGCACGAGTGGGAAGGAGCGCACTGGGATGGGGGCGTTCTGGTCACTGCTGGCCATCAGCTGCCCCCTCTCCCACAGAGCAGCCTTCAGAGTCCCACCTGCTCAGATGCCAGTGGTAGAGAGACGAGCATTTCAGAGCTGCGACCATGGGCCAGGCTGTGTGCTTAGGAATCGAAACTCGACACCGAATTTCAATTCGTTTTAGCCGCAGAGCTGCTGGAGAGGTGGGTCGTGTGCGCTCATTGCTGTGTCACACATCAGAAGCTGAAGCACAGGGAGCTCGAGGAACTTGCCACAAAGCTAGACGTGGCTACTAGGGAAGAGGGCAACTGTGGGTGGGTGGTTGACAAATCCTGTATTTGGAAAAGCCCAGGCAGGCAGGCGTGTGTGCGTGTGCTCGTGTGTGTGTGCGTGTGTACTGGGGGAGTGTAAAATAAAGTTCCTCACACGCACTGGCCACCGGTGCCGTTGCCGGCGGGAAGCCTGCTTCTGCTTGCAGACCACACCGGTGCTGTGTAGACGCCGATGCTCATGGGCCAGTATCTTGAGGGGCAGCTAAGTTGACTGTTGTGCATTCAAGCAATTTATTCAAGGACATGCAAGGTCACAGTTTGAACGCAGGGGCAGAGGAAGAGAGGTGGTGGTCAGTGATTGTCTGCAGAGCAGGGCTGGGAGCTTGGCTAGGTTTCGGGTGGGGGGGTGCACCTGGAAGGGGGCGGAGCTCAGATCCAGCCGGGACTTGATCTGGCCTCACCATCCTCTGACCCCGAGCGATCCTGTGGTCTTAATAAGCAAGGCCATCCAAGTGACACATGGATGCCTCAGGTTTCTGAAACCTTCCCTCCTGGAGAACTGGGGTAGCACAGGGCTGGGGAGGGAAGCTAGCCCCGTCGCACGGCAAAGCCCCTGCTGTCGCAGCCCTGAGAGCGAGTGCCTCCTTAAATTTTCCACCCGGACACTCATTTGCCTTACCCTAGTCCCAATATTCCCCTGAGAAGACAAAAGTTTCTTGAGGTTTCCAAGGGGCTCTATCACCCACGGGGCAAGGACTTCTTTTGTGGCCACTGGCATGGCTTGCTCAGCCTGGGGGCGCGCTGGCCCCAGGGGGGCTAGAGTTGGGCAGCCCAGCCTCCAGTTGGGGATCCCCAGCCTCATGCTGACTCCGCCAGACCCTGCTCCCTTCTCCTCAGTCCCTCTCTGGGACCCAGCACATACGGCCCCTTGTGACGCCTCAGATCCCCTGTCCCTCCCACCCCTTCCTCGCATGCTAGGAAACCAGGAGGCGGCCTGATGTTGGCAGCACGTGACTTTGGAGAGGGCGGAGCTGGGCTCCCCATCTGGCTCCGCCTGGGCAGGTCACCTCTGTTGTCTCTGCCGGCTCGTTCCCTCATGGCCCTGTCGTTTTCCTTTCCTCCCACGGCTCTTCCCCTCATCCAGCCTCAGTTTGGGAGGTGTGACCCTCACCCCCTCCGGGGATGGGCACGTGCCACAGGCCTGCACCGGCAGGAATGAGGCCACCTTCAGGCCAGTGAGGAGCAGGCTCAGGGCTTCGCTGGAACCACTGAGAAAGGACGTTTACTCTGGGTGCTGTTGGCGGTGACGCCAGCGAAGGGCGTACCTGAAAGGGGGTGAGAACTGGGAGACGGAGGGAGATTCTGGACGTTTCAATACGTGGATCCAGCATCGCTCCTGGATGTCTAATGAGTTACCTGAGCCAACAAACAGCCCTTTTTGCTAAAGGCAGTTCGAGTTGGGTTTCGGGCAGCTGCTGTTGACACAGGACTTGCTGCAGGCTGTTCTGAGTTGTGTAACCTGAATCTCAATTTCCCGCTCTGTGAAATGGGGGTAATGATAATGTCTGTGTTTCACAGGTGACTTAAGGCTTACATGTAAAATACGCAAACCACATAAATGCCTGTTCCCCATCACCCTCAGGTGCTGTGTGAGGCCAGGACCTTCTTCCTGAATCCTCCTCCCTAATCTCAAAAGAGAGCTGCCACAGTGCCTGCTGTGTAGGAGGAAAAGAATTATGGTCAAAAGCTACTTTTGCCACCGTGTTACCAATCGCATGGCGCCGAGGGGAGGGGGCAGAGTGTCTCAAGCAGGGACCCATTCATCCAACGGGACATCCAGACAGTGGGTGTCAGTGCCATCAGGGAGCTGTTGTGCAATGAGGGGTGCACACACCCCCAGGGCATGTGTCACCCTGCAGGCTGGGAAAAGTTAACACCTCAGTTCTCAGAGGAACCACGCGGTGTCCTCAGAGAGGCAGACATAGCCCTGGAGCTGCTGGGGACCCCTCTCTAGTTTTTCTAGGAGGTGCCTCTCTGCCCCGCTCCTGGTCCCCCAGCACCCCAGCCCTCCCCTGCCACTGCACCCCCGTACCCTGCCTCATTCCTGTGGCCTCAGGCCGCCGTCCCACCACCCAGCCTCAGCTCTGTGAGGTGATTCTGCAAGGTCAAGAGCCGGCAGAGAGGGGAAGCGGGTGGAGAGCACAGGAGGCCACACGGCTGGCCTGGCGGGCTGGGCGCCTTGCTTGTTTGAGGAAAGTGGCTCTCCAGGGCCTAGGAGGTGGGTGGTCCTCACCAGGCCTGGGCCTCGGTTTGAACCCATCAGCAGGACCTGCTGGGGTCTGGGCTGGGTGGGAATGACGGATGACACACCGCAGCAACTTGGGAGTCTGGGGACAATATCACTGTTTATTAGGGTGCACATATGCCCACCTGAGGGCTCTCACAAGAGGCTTACTGGTTGAAGGTCCCCAGAAGAACACCTTTCCCCTTGCTGGCTCTGCAGAGGTCCCAGGCGGCAAGTCCAAGCCCCTTGAGCCGGGGCTCTTTGCGTGTCTCTTGGCCGCTGGGCGTCCTGAGGAGCAGCTGCCTAGCGGCTGAAAGCTTTTCAGGGAGCCCCAGGGCGGTGGCAGCATCACTTCCTGAAGTTCTCTCTTTGGAGAATCAAGGAGTACCTCCGCAGCCGGGCCCAGTGCTCCTGCTCTTTCGCCTGGTTCTTCTCCAGCTGCTGAAATCTGAGGGCCACACCGCCAGTGAGGGGAGGAACCTCCCCGCTCCCGCGCCCCGGGGCAGGCCTCCACCTGTGCTAACACGAGAACCTCTCAGCGGACACACCTGCGTCGCCTGTGTCCCCAGGACTCAGCCTGTGCGCAGCAGGTGCTCAGAAGGCCTGTACTGAGGAATGCTGGGCCTGACGTTCTGGCCCAGGAGGTGCACACTGATAGACCGGGAGAGTGAATTTTTTTCCCAGTTTACCGAGACAAGCTATGGGAGAGTGAATTGAGGAACTAAAAGTCCATTTGCAAACAAAATGTGCTGGGTTCCTGCAATGGACCTCTGAGTCTTTGGACAGGAAGGAAGGACACGTGCTGCCGTATGGACGGATCCTGAGGATTCCACTTTTATAAAGACGCTTGAGTTGCGTCTTTTAAAAAGTAAGAGTTGTTTTTAAAAACATAACAAGTAAGTGTACACTCCCTACAGAACAACCCAGGCAGGCCAGAATGGGCCCTCCCTGTGCGCAGAGACGGCGCTGTGAGCGGGGCGGCGGTCGGCCTGGGCTCTGGAGAGTGGTGGGTGCGGTGGGGGGGCGCGGGCAGGCGCAGCTTTCCGCCGTGGGTGCTGGAGGGGACGGAGCGATGCGGAACACTTAGGGCAGACAGGAAGAGGAGCGCGTCTGGGGAGAAAGATGACTGTAGTTTGATTTGTTCTGAGTCTCTGCACATGGGACATCTATGTGGAGATAAACACTTTTTTAACTCACAAAAGTAATCTATCCACTGCTTCTTTTAAATAAGATCGAAGAACACAAGGGGATACAAAATTAAATCTCCCTCTTACCTCAGATCCTTATTTTCTGTTCCCAAAGCAAGTAATTAACAACTTCTTATATATTCTTTAAAATTTTGACACACACACAAGCATAGACATGCATATAATCTTTTTTTTTTTTCGTTCAGACAGTCTCGCTCTGTTGCCCGGGCTAGAGTGCTGGGGCGTCAGCCTAGCTCACAGCAACCTCAAACTCCAGGGCTCAGGTGATCCTCCTGCCTCAGCCTCCTGAGTAGCTGGGACTATAGGCATGCGCCACCATGCCCGGCTAATCTTTTCTATATGTTTTTAGTTGTCCGACTAATTTCTTTCTATTTTTAGTAGAGACGGGGTCTTGCTCTTGCTCAGGCTGGTCTCGAACTCCTGACCTCGAGCAGTCCTACCGCCTTGGCCTCCCAGAGTGCTAGGATTACAGGCGTGAGCCACCGCGCCCGGCCAATATATACTCTTTTTTTTAAAACATAAATGGAAGTGTGCAACACATTGTCGTCCGTCCTGCTCTTTTCACTTCAAACCTATCCTAGAAATCACTCCCGGGCGGCGCTCACAGATCTGCCTCCTTCTTTCCCGTGATGGACGACACTTAGGGTTTCCCGCCTTTTGCCAGGACGACCAGGGTGGCAATGAACGTCCTGGCGTGCGGTCATCTGGGGAGGCGGGCGGGTGGAAGGCAGAGTAGTGGTGTGCAGGCTAGAAACTCGGGCTTTAGACTCAGACCGCTTGTGTTCAGACCCTGCTCCTTCCCTTACAAGCTGGTGACCTTGTGTTCAGACCCTGCTCCTTCCCTTACAAGCTGGTGACCTTGGGTGGGTGATTCGACCTCTGTGAGCCTGGCTTTCTCCCTGTGCAGTGGGGATAGGAATACTGATAGGTAAGATCGTGCCCGCAAAGCATTCAGCACAGTGCCTGGCACATAGTAGGTGGTCAATAAACATTAATTATTATTAATGTTAATTATTATTATTATCCTGCTGCTGCTGCTGCTTGCTGCTAAATAAGTGGAAGTCAAACTGCTGGGTCGCGGGTCGGAACAACGTGGCATCAGTGAGAGGCCGTGCCGGAGGCAGCCGCACAGATGGAACGAGAACAAGTTTTAAAAGGAAGGCCAGAAACGAAACCGTTCATGTGCTCGGAGAGAACATGGGTGATGTTTAAAAAATACAGTGCTGGTCTGCAGAAGAGCTGTCTCCATGTATCTAGTAATAAATAATAATGGCCAGCCGGCACTGAGTTGCCAGGCAACGTCCTATGAGGAGATGTGACCGTCACCCCATTTTACAAAGAAGGTCACCAAGGTTTGCCCCAGTCACACAGCTAGAGGGTGCCAGAGTCGGGTCTTACCGTGAACTCCCTCTACTCTAACCGTCGCCCAGCGGGATGGCGGAGCTTGCACCCTGACTGAGGCTCTCTACAACCGGCCCTGAGCGAAGCCTGAGGGAGAAGGCTGGGAATCCCAGCTCTGACACGCTGAAAACTCCCGTCTGGCTAGACAAGCACTCAAAACAACTTCAAAGACGAACCAAGAAGAGTTATCTGCAACACGCTGGCAAAGAACTCTCGAAATCCAAAGAAAATGAGCACACCCGTGGGGAAAGACCCAGGGTGAGGCACAGAAGGAGAGACAGAAATTTATAATATACATGACAACCCCCCCCACTTCCGAATCGTCCCCGCCTAGCCAGCGTGGGAAGGGGCGAGGCCTCGGGCACCCGCACGCGCAGCGCAGGAGTGCGAGGGCGGGCGTTGTGGAGCAGCCCTGGGTGGCCGCTCTCGGTTCAGACCTGCGGATCCCACAACGTTCAGGTCCACCTCCAGAGCTTGCCTGACAGAAACGTGAGGGCACACTCCCCCAAGTGGCTGCGTAAGGACGTTGGGTTGGAACGGTGGGGCCAGACTGAGCCACAGCGAGTCTGCAGAGGAGAGGGGGACGCAGGGGTGGTGTGCGGACTGCGCTGCCCTGAGCCAGCCCAGCTCTGGCTGGAGAGCTAGGAAGGTGCATGCTATTTGTTTGCTAACATGGGAACATGGTGACATTATCCCATAAGTAGGACAAGCCGTCAGAGAGGAGGAGTCTGCCAACCAGATGAAAGAGAAGATGAGCGGCGGAAGCGAGGGCTCCCTGTCTTGGGGCAGGGGATTGGCTGGGCCTCAAATCCAGGGGCAAGTATTAAATAGCAGCCCTGGGCATGAGCAGGGCGCTTGTTTCTCTGAGTCAGGAGGCAGGTGGGGCATGGGGGTGGGAAGTGACTCGGTGACCCAAGGGAGCGGGCAGCCAAGGGGCTGGAGTGCTGTGGGAAGCAGGGTTGAGCCGGGCGGGGGTGGTGGGCGATGGCTGTGTGTGGGGTGGAGAGGTGGGGGCTGGGCGGGGCGGCGCCAGTCGCCTTCGCAGTGTGAGAGCCTGCGACAGCCTCTCTCCACCGTCGGCAAACAGAGATTTCCCCTCCCACGATGGCATGACACACCGCTTTCTACTGTTCCCTCCTGTTCTGAAGCAAGGTACTGACAGTGTGTGTGTGCATCTTCCGAAAAGACGGG